>PQXN01000055.1:0-159920 GCA_004786275.1 Botryotinia convoluta | reverse complement strand
CCCCACCATCTCCCACACCTACCCCCTCATCAAATTCCCATGTGGCACCCCCACACCCCCACCAATCCTCCACCACAAAAAATTCTCCACCGTCTTCCTCACTAGCCCCCTCGCCTTCCTCACCCTCATCCCCTTTTTCAACAACCGAAAACTCTCTGGTAGTACTTTCCCATCCGGATCACGCGCGTCGGCGGGCTCCCACCACTCTTCTTCTCTTTTGCATCTTTGCAGGATTTGGGAGACGGTGGAGGGTGTGAAGAGTGTGTGGGGTGGGAAACGGATTGGTGTTGTGTTGGGGTTTGTTTTTTGGGGGGGAGAAGGTTGGGAAGGTTGGGAAGAAGAAGAGGAATTGGCGCAGAGAGGAACATCAGGTCGCGTAGTACTTCCCATCGGATGCAAATAATCCATAGGTTTCGCCGCCGAAACAGAAGATCCATAATCCAGCGGCCACCAATTCGAATTCGAATCATACAGAAATTTCTCATCGAGAGACTGCATCACAAATGCAATATGATCTGCGCCCAATCCGCGACCGTGGAGATAGAGAATTAGGGATTGGGCGGGGGGCACCGCATATGCGGATCCGGAACGCGTGAGATCGACGTAGGAGGTGTTGGAGTTACTGGAGGTGGAGCTTGGTGGGGCTGGGATCTTGGATTTGCGGGGTTTGAGACGGAGGATGGGTTTGGATTTGGATTTGGCTTTGATGGAGATTTTGGAGAGGGTGGTTTTGGAGCGTATGCTTTTGGTTTTATTGGTGGGGGGTTTGGGAAGGGAGGATTTTTCTTTGTGCTTGTGGTTGTTGAGTTTGGCGATGTTGGCGGTTGAAAGGGAAGATTTGCGGAGGGAGCTTGTGCTTTTGGATCCGGATTTCGAGAGGGTCTCGCATGATGCGTTTTCTGGTGTTGGAGGGAGAGATCTATTCTTCGCGAAAGCTCGGGAAAGCGATTTTACAGTAGGAACGAAAGATTTAGTGGCTCTCGTAGACTTTGTAGGCGACGGAACCGGTGTTAACGAACCTGTCGAAGATCTCGATCTCGATTTCGCATCGGTTGAAGATCTTCTTGATGTAGGAACAGGATTCAGATAACTCATTAACACCATTTCCGCAGTCGGATCATGAGGTTTGTGAGTTTCTTCGTGGACAGAATAGCCGAGTATATCTTCCATGAAATCCGCATCCCAGGACGCAGGACGCGTATTTTCTATTTCCGAAGGCGCAATACCAATTGTCGTACAATCATTAGTTGCTTCGTAGGGAGGATAGAGTTGGAATGCATGGGGTGCGAATTTCGATGTACCGATTGCGTAATCTTCTTGACATTCTGTACCATGGTATGAGGAATTGCCGAAAGAATAATTGGCGGATACTCCATCGTCGCTTTCATAGTCTTCGTCGTCGTCGGTGTCGTATGGTTCTTCGCTGATGAGACTATCTGCATTAGAGGGCGCTAATATGTCTGGACCGAATCTGCTGTTGAAGGTGTAGCTACGTGCCATGCGTCCTCGAAAACTATCATTGATGCGTACGTTGGTGTTGGCGCCAGTGCGATGATCATCTGTGATGCCATATCCTTCGACAATCGAACCCGCATAATCTCCTTCTTCAGATCCATCGCCAGATCTATTGCTCAGAGATACTTCAGAAGGACGGCGAGAGAATCGATCCGCCTCGGAACTTGTGGATTCTGTCGGATCGAAATTTCCTGTAACCTCTCCACCTTTATCATCATCGTATAGAAACCCATCACTATCATATTCCGTCGGACTTCCAGTCTTAACATCCTCATCAGAACATCTCCGTTGACCTCTATCCTCACACCCATCATCCTCTCCCTCACAACCCTCCAATCTAAACCTCAACTCCAATTCCTTCAAGCCCGGAATCTCCAATCCACGCACCTCTCTCCTATTAACCCCATCAAGACCCACATCATTTGGTTCAAACAACGGCACTCCAAAATAATCCGAATAATTACTCTTAACATCAAACGCCGGGCCCATTCTCCAATCTCCCGCCGCAACAATATGAAAATGTCTCTGCATCTTCGTCATATCTTCCCAGTCATGAGCCCATCCCGGCATCCCCAGAAGATCAACCAAATTTTTATGTCTCGGTTCCGATCCCAGTTCTTCATCATCCTCTTCCATCTCCATAATCGTAACAACATCCTCATCATCACCAACCACACTTCCCGCCTTCGAAGTAGGAGGATTAACATACCCCTCCGGAATAAAATCAAAAGGAACTCGAATCTCCGCCCCACACAATCTCTTCAATTCCCTCGTCGTCAACGCAACAACATGATCGGGATCCGCTTCCTCCGTACTATCCGCCCACTCACTCACTTCCTGATACCGATCATAAGCCAAATACGGATTATCCGTCTCGGGATTATACCCCGGGATCTCCGCGCCGTACGCCGCTGGATTCTGATAAAATCGTCGCGCATGCTTATGATACACGGTATCCGAAGAAATATTATCCCAATTGAGCGAGAACGAACCGCGGGAACTATAATGCCGGGATCGCAAAGAAGGAGATCGTGAGCGCGCTTCATGCGCTCCCACAGTCGAAACGTCAGATTCCGAGCCCGCTCTTCTCCTTGATTTATCGGAAGCCGCATGCGTATTCTTACTCGGAGTAAATTGTTTGGGGTCGAATCTGGGGAAATCATGGATCTCGGGATTGCGTCGCGGGCCAATGAATGGTCTGGCGCCATCCCTAGGTTCCATGATATCTTCATCGCCTTGGAAACTCATGTTTAGGCTTTCTCCTTCCTCGAAAGAAGAATGGTGGTCTTGAGGCCCACTCCCGTCCATTTGCGCTCCAAGCATGGCGTGGTCATCTTTTCCAGGTCGGATTGTCTGAGATGAATGACCCGAATTATTACTCCGTCTGCTGAGACTCCGAGCAAAGTTCCATACCTTGCTTGTTCTAGACCCTGCACTGCCGTCGCTTCCTTTTTCTCTGTATCTGCTTCTACCGATTGATAGACTTCTCTTCGAAAGACTTCTTGCTGCCCCGCCTATAGCCTTATCAGACCAACAATCCTTATTCTCGACCTGCGAATCCCAAGTCGCGTGTAACTCCTGACTAGCACTCCTTCCTCTTTCGGGGGGAACATTTTCTCCAGAACCAGATGATGGAGAAGGCGCATGCAAGTAAGCGATTGCAACTCCAGAAGAATTGTGTTCGGTTTCTTCAGAACTATCCATTTCGCTTACTTGGTACTCGTCATCATGCTCAAGGGATGCATTGCGCTTTTCCAACTCATCCGCATGAATGGTTGACATGCTTGAGACAGTCGAGATGCTCGCTGTGCTAGAACCGGCTTGTTTTCTTCTTCTCGTTCTGTGCAATTCTGGACTCAGAGGCTTGGATATCTTTACTTGTGACATTTTTCCCGTGCCGACAAATAAAGATTCTCCATCATGATCATTACCATCATGATCATCATCTCTCTTCTCATCAGCACAAATAAATTCTCCACACTCCTCACCACCGTCCTCCTCTCCTTCCCAACCCCTCTCCAACCCCTCAACCCCCCCAGTAATCACCGTCCTCCTCCCCACCCCCCTCTCCACCTCCCCACAAACCACACACACACACCCCTCCACATGTCTCTCCTCCACCCCCGTCCCAAAATCCACATTCAGCGTAATATCCTCTTCAAAAAGAATGCGATCGCCCTCCTCCGTAATCAACGCTTGCGCCTCCACCAACTCATAATGTTGTTCGGGCGTCATTGATAGGGGACCCGGATAAGGGGGTACTGCTCGAGGAAGCATTTTTTATTGGTTGAGTTTGAGTTCGAGAATAGTCGAGGAGGGTCGGATGGTTGTTGTGATATTTTCTCTCGGATGGTTTTTTATTTGAAAGTAAAAGTACAGTATTTTTCCTAGGTACTTCTCGAATCAACTTCAACCTAAAACTGGACTGTAATCTTTCAATTCAAAACTGAACAAAGCTCAAGAAGCACAATCTTCCTACTTAATCAATCAGTAAATCCCTCTCTCTTCACAGAAACCAACACACATACATACCTTTATGGTATCCAAAGCCCACTCACTCTATAGCAATTATCAGCTATCCGATTGTTACTATTCACCCCTTTCCTTTATCAATTAAAAAGATGATAACTTTTTCTTTTTAGAAAGTAAGATCAAGACCAAGAATTATCAAAAGTGAGAGTAGATGGGGTAAGTAACTAAGTGAGAATGCTGTCTCGTTTCTCGAAGCCAATTATCAATAATCAATTACCCAATCCAAATCCAATCCTACGCGACGTGTCGAAAGGCCGAGATAGCTAGCAGATAAATAAAGAAACAGAAACTGGGGGAGGTGATTTGTAGCCATCAAGGTCAAAGTGAAAGATAAAAGCAATATTGGAAATTTAGACAGAGGCAGTGTGTGTGTGTGTGAAAATTTGAGAGCAAGTTTAATTACCTAGGTTGTCTGAATGGAAGGGTAAAGACTTGTAAGGAAAGTTGTGGTTGATGGTAGTGAATGAGATGATACCAACAAGATCAATGGATTCGAAAAGGGTGAATTCGAGAAAGGAGATGGAAGTGAGAAAGTGAAATTAAAATTAAATGACAAATAGTGAGATAGTTAGAAAGATCCATATCTCAGATATCTCTTGTCTCTAGAGATAGACTGTGAGTCCAACATAATGACTGCTAGGCTAGGCATGTTTGAGTTCAAACCACCTCCTCTCACTCTATTCTATTGTGAACATATCCTTATCCAATTCCCAATTCCCAATTCCCAATTCCCAATAAGTCTCTCAACGAATCGCTACTCTCCATTTTCATTCTTTTGCCCATTATATTATGTCCACGAACCTACCTCTCTGTCCAACTGGCCTGCACCTGCACCTGCACTTGCATCTGAACTTGCACTCTCAATCCTCATCATAAACCAACATATTCAACCTCTCCTTTCAGCCAAATTCCCAATTAGTACCCCCCTATTTACCCGCAAGATCCTCACTATCTTCTCTTCCTCTAAGACATCAACTGACTCCCCATTCCCGTCTACATTCTCATGAATTGATATCATTTCTTGTCTCTATCTTATATAGATACATATATACATAAGTTATCATTCACAAATATAACCATATAAAGTCAAAGTCAATGATAATATACAAGGGTCATTTCATGAAAATCCTCCTTCTGCAATCATTCTATACCACTCCACGACTACTTCACTATGTTCTGCAAAATGTCACCATCAGTGACTGACTTCATCAATAAGGTGTGCATCGGCTACCAATCTAATCCATCGATGGAAATGAACCAAGGCACTTGCCACCATTAGACAAAAACTTCAACACTTCACAAGTTCACAACATCAATCAGCGCAAATCAAAATGTTGCATTCTTAATATTTTCCATTTTATTTATTTACTGGCACACAGTTGTCAAGTTACCAAAATATACAACCAACCACGCAATCCAAAACATCCAATCCAATCCTCGCAATTCATACAGACCATTTCCTCTCATCGCAATCAAATTCATCCCTTAACCTTTGTTTCCCCCACTGAAAGTCTAGACGAGATCTAACATTATGCACCTGTCATCCCAACCTATCCCATCCCATTCCGGCATATCCCAAAAAACAAAAAACACCAATTGAAATCCCAAACTTTGCATACCCAAACATACTAACATGCACCTTGCCAAATTGGTTGGTTGCAAAATAAAGCAAAAAAAAAAAGACGCACATACGCATACTCCAAACGTGTTTCTAATAGATAAATAAGTCATTTGAAATGATCAGAAAACAAGATTTGGCCCCAACCGAACCCCTTAAGTGATGCGTGGATTTTAGTTGCTTCCCAGATAATAAACACACCAACCATGAATCATGGTTCGACAACTATTGTACAGATATTTGTAGTCGATTGATGCGAAGGAAACGACAGACGTTGGGTATCAGAATTTCAAAAATTGAAGAAAAATGCATGTATGCAAGACCAGAATCCGAACCGACTTGCCCAGCCCCAAATGACTCCAAGAACAATGCGAATTTATAATAGATGTGGTAAGTAAAGTTAAAAAATATTATGAGGCGATTTCCAAACTTTTTAGTATATGTAATAGGAGTAGTTCGTCTCCAGCCGTTCTTGGAGATATTGTTTCTTTCATATTCATATAATGTTTGCCGCAATAACGTATCCGGAGTTTGGCTTGAATATGACTCCGGGTGAGTGGACCTTTTGAAATGCTGTTTTTATGGCTCGGCTCTGCTGTTAAAATGCACCCTCGAAAGATTGATGTTTGCAGATATGCAGTTTGCCAATCCTTCAAGACTCGTCAACCGGCAGATCGGTATCTTGAATCATGTTGACGTCGACTTCATCCTCAGCATCAGGATTAACAAGATATGCTAATGGTGCCCAAACTCGCCAGTGTAAAATACCGATATGGGCAATTCTGGTTGCAATATCTGAGATTTCCTCCTTTTGTCCGGTTGCTTGGGTACTGAGGTTCATAAGTCCATTCGTAGGTTTTGGCGACGTGGCCGCATCAAATATCTGGAGACTCGTCAAAGGAGTATACGACTCGACAAGCTTTTGTAACTCGGGGAAAAGTTTCGAGATTATGTACGTTTCTGCTTCTTGATAGATCCTGGATTGCGAATTTGAGAGGTGAAATTGAAGATGTGATTCGAATACTGGAAGGCGTGCCATAGGTGTTGGTGTTGAGCGAAGAATTTGCAAAGCAATGTTTGAGGATAATACGGCCCACCTATCTTGTGACGAAGAAGAAGCCAGGAGAGCTTGTAGAGAGGTGCGCACTTGTGACGTAGAGTCGGAATTCTGAATAGACAGGTAAAGTGGTGTTACAGGATATGTCCCGGGCGTAGATGCAGTCGTTGATGGAGATGATCTTGGGCTAGACGATAGGGAGTCCATAGCTTCGTCTTCTAGATTTGGTACCCATACTTGTCGACCTGAAAGTTCTCTCGAGAAATGACCTCTTTCCTGTGCCATGTGATTATACTTGCGTTTGGCTGTAAAGTCATTCTCTGAGGGTACAGTCGGCGCCGAGAGTACACCTTCATCTGCAGGAGAAGAGATATAAGACGAAGCAGCAGGTGTATCGTCCTGTGGAACAGATCGGGCCTCGTTTGATTTGGATGCCGCATCAAGTTTGTGATAGAGGAACATACAAATTTCGAGGTTAATTAGATCCAGCATATCCGCACGAAGTTTAACAAGGCGCTCTTCATCGAATAGGAAGGTGTGAGGAACAGGTTCTAAGGCTTTCGATGGTAGGGTTAGATTTACAAGTGCTTTCATGAAGTCCCACGTGTTTCCTTGAGTTCGTGTTGATGCATCCGAGGGAAGACTATCTGGCAAGTTTGATGCCCTTCTGAACCAATCATGGGCTGAAGCGATGTCTACTCTACCCATTGCAATTTTTCTTACAAAGAATTTTTGCTCAAATTGGACAGTGTCTTCGATGAGTAGCGGGCGCAAACACCTGATCTGATGATTTGCAACATCCTAAATCACATATCAGTAAACGTCTACCAGGTACATATCACATAGAACTTACGAGCTTCATAGCTTCCAAGACACCCAGCAGATTTCGCATTCCGGAGACCAACATTGCCACATCTCCGTTTTGGTTACCCTCACTCAAGTGAACGACCATCTCATCAACCCAACTGTCTCTCATTGGCGCACAATGGCACTTCAAAAGTTGTGATAGCCATAACGCAAGTTTATTCAGATCAGCAACGCCTTTTCGAAATTGCTGCATTAACAGATCAACGTTAAAAGTCTCCTCGACCGATGACCGATCCCGCTGTGGGACTAATGTTTCTAGAATGCCTTTGATGGCTTTCAGCGTGGCTGGCAAGCACCACTCCGCATCTCCTAAATCTTTCTCGAATTGCTCACGATCTTTACTCATCAAAAAGCCTTCAAGTTGCGATCGCATCGTCTCCCAGAAATCGTTGGCCTTCTGGCTCTTCTTGCGTCCCTTTTCTCCATCGAGATTGGGCCTAAAGTGTAAATCCGGATCAAAGTTAATGTCGTGTCGGAGTTTGGGATTGTGCACTATCTTATTCACATCGAGTTCACTTAATGTTGATTTGGTGACGGGAGGTTCTAATGCTGGCTTGACCACGGTCTGTGTACTTTTCTTTGACACATCGGAAACTTCTTGGCTAGATGAGGTTGTAGATCGTTCAAAAGGATATCTGGGGGCCGGATTTGTGGGTGGTGAGCTACTACTAGCTGTGAATGTATTGGTCGATTGTAAACCATATCCCTGAGGGTTGTGGCTGTTAATCTCCCTGGATTCTTGCGGTCTCTCTGTTACCTGAGCCTCGGGTACAGCTCTTCCATCATTATTCGCCGGTCTCTCCGGGGTAGTGGTGATGCTATTCCCACGTTGTCTCTTCCCTGCATCGTGCTCCATTTTGCCCTGATTCTCAACCAAACTTTGTGGTGTTTACTGCAAAAGTTGCCTTCAGATTATCAAGTTGTTATTATTAGAAAAGAATTGCGCCGTAGTGCAAAAGGTGCAAAAAGTAAAACTATTAAAGTACCGTGTTAGTAATTGCCTTTTCTAGTGGTTTGGGCTTCCAGGTATAGTTAATGTGTGTGGGCAAACAACGAGTGAGCTCTGTACTTCGAAGAGTATGATCTCGTGGATGCGGTTGCGGGTAGGAACATTTTCTTGTACGCCCATTTCGAGGAGTTCTCGAATCCACACGAAAGAGTTGTTTGTACTTATGCACAAGGCCGGGAACTTGCAAAAAAACATACCTCTTTGTGAAACCTGATAGATCCTCTTCGCCCCAATGATTTGATAACCAATGCTTTTTTTTTAATTGATTTTTCCAAACCGAATTGAATTGCTAGTGGCGACGATGGTAGTTGTACCGGAAAGGACAGGAATTGGCTGGAAAGCCTTGTTGAATGAATGAAGTCGAGAGGAGGTTGAAAGATGACCACAACAAAGGATGTTCTTCGGAAGCAGAACAATTCAATAAAAGAGGAAAGTGCAGTGAGAGATGAAAACAAAATTTATTAATGAAGTAAGGAAGGAAAACAACTGAGAGAGAAATGACAATTGAAGTGTATAATTACAATTGTGCGAGTGAGAGTAGTGAGTAGTATCGAGTGTGGTAGTTCTTTGGTTTGGGCTTGGGGATTTTTGGTATGGCTGTATGCTGATGTGATAGTGCTGATGCAGTGGATTGCAGTATATGCAATACTGTAATGCTATGCAAGCGTTTTTTGTTTCTTTATTTATTTATTTCTTTCTTTCTTTTATTTCTTTTCTTTTCTTTTCTTTTCTTGTTTTTATCCTTCTTTGGAATGAAGAGACTGAGAGGAGAGAAAGGAAAGACCAAAGTTTCGATTTAGAATTAGAATGTGAAAAAGCGGAGGGGAGAGAAAGAGAAAGAGAAAGAGAGAGGACGAGAGAGGATCTGAGATTGTGATGGGTCGCAATTGAGACAACAGACGTGCTCTGTTTGGAATGAAAGCCAGGGACGCCTTGACCTTTGGGAAATTCAATAAGCCAGGGAATCGTTCCTTCCAAAATAGTCTGTCTGTCTATATTATTATATAATATAGCGAATTGTATAATATGTAATATGTAGATAATATGTGTGTAAAGAGAAGAGGATGAAAGATGGAGAGAGGATATTAGGAAAGTCTCCAGAAATATGTGTCGGGGGGTTTTTTTTAATTACGAACTTTTATATCGATCAATGCAAGCTGACTCTCTGAACGATGTTACTTTTTCAATAGGTAATCGATAATATATTAGGTATAGTCTACCTGGGTATACTCTGTGGTAGTAGGTAAGTAAGAGGAGGTAAGAGGGCAGGTAAGAGGGTAGGTAAGAGGGTAAGAGGTACAAAGTAAGAAGTAAGAAGTACCTAGGTAACTTCTTAGTATCATTAGTACCTATTTCCTAGTATCTTTACTTCTAAATCTTTTCATCCTTTAGTGTTACTCAGCTGGACCAGATATTCAATAGACATCCTCGCCTCCCCCACACACGAGTCAATACTACCAGATAGGCTTGGATACGATACTACCTAGGTATGTAGTATGTATGTACTATATAGCGAAGCAATGAATCAATCGATCGTAAATAAATACTAAACACTAAATACTGAGTACTCAATACCCAAGAATGAGCCACCAGTTTCGACCAAAACTTCATACCTAGCAGGTAGATAGATTCGTTACAAAGTAAGTACTCTTTCCGTCTGTATGGTTCGATCTACTACATGATTAGTTTATTTAGTTGCGTGATTTGACATCATTGCTATTGCTTTCTTTTTCTCACCTAGACAATACAATACATACCTACATGGACAGTACATACATACATAAGTTATTTTTATCTATTACCGACCGTATTCCTCAAAAGGATATTTCTGAAAATATCTCCGAGAATGAGAAGAAAAGGATAAAGGATTGGTCATTGTCATGTCGACGTTGCCATTGCCACCGTCGCCTTCACCGTCACTGCCGTCACTGCCGCCAATCCAAATCTTCATTATTTTTCACACCAACAGTTAGGGATCACCAAAAGTTCCTGAAAAGTTAACGCCTCCTATCTCATATTTTAATGTTATTTTAATACGCCCAATTTATTTTTATTGCCTGCATGTGCATATGCAAGCTTTATGCAGCAGCCTTGCTTTCGCATCGGCAGTGAAAGCAGGCGCGCGGCCCATACTTGAAAGGGGATTGGTGAAATTGTTCAGACTCCTGGGAATCATGCAGAGATGGATCTGATTCTCACATATACCTACCCACGATTTCCATGATATCACGACACTTTATTGCACTCTTCGGCATACAAATTGAAGGTCACACTCCCCATTTGGAAACTTAGATTTCAACGGTTATTAGATCTTTCTTAGTATTCCCTAGGCAGACCTTAGAAGACACGGGAAGACATAGTAAGGGAAGAAATGAGCCGTGGCCCGTATGATATAGCACCCAGGAGCCTAGGTAAGTGGTAAGTGATAACATCCTAGAGGAATACCAAGTCAATTAAGGATTTAGTAAACTTTATAGTGAGTTTGGTTAATCTTAGCCTTGGTGGACGTTGAAGATTACTTTTCATGCTGCTGATGATACACGCATTCATACGCCAATGTGAGATGCTGACTCGTTGATTAAGTGTGAGGGAGAGAACTTTAGAACTCAGAACTCAGAAGCAGTGATGAATGTCGGAGAAACCAATGCAGCTAAAGTATATTATCATCCAGCTTAACTCCGTAAAGACTCCAGAATACCTCCTAATGAGTAGTATAAAGGCTAACACTCCGTATACCCTATATTCTATATTCTATACTCTGTATACTTTACCTATACTCAGTACAGCCTTAATAACTAGGATCAATACTAGGCTCTTCTAGGCTTGTTCCAGGCCTTATTATTAGAGCTTTAGACTCTATGTGCTAAAACCCCTTGTTCAAAGTCATTTTATTTTTCCTTCTCTTTCTAACAATCTGCAGCCGTGCTATGGGGTCGGGGGTGTACTATACAGACACACACAGACTCAGTAACAATTAGGAATCCCGCAACTACCGCCTTTTCTCGCTTTTAATCCTTATCCATCAATCCCTCGTCTCGCCTGACGGTCTGAGCCGTCTCGCCTGATATCTTCCGCTACCAACCCACATCTCTGATACATTGATTCTACAGAGTATAGCGCTTTTCCCAATTCGATCTTCTGGGATTCCAAACCCTTGTGGCCGGGTTCATGTTTATGTTATGATAGGTTAGATCCCTACCAATTGACTGGATGCTGGATTGTCCCCTCTTCTTCAGCCTCGTGCTCACCATTTTTCAACTTAAGTAACCATGGGTATCCTCGGGGCTCGATTATCAACAATCTCTCCATTTCCTTCTAGAAGCTATTGTCTTGTTAGCTCAGAAAGGATATTCCCTACAGTATTCTTCGAAACAAACTGAAAGATACATCCGTATCAGCTTATCAGTACAACAGAGCCAACGAAAGTAAAAAAATTAGATCGTGGCCAAAATGGACGGGACCTTTCCCACCCAACGGATCAATGCTTAACCAAAGAAACGTTCCAACTCGGGTAGGGACACCATCATTGCTGCACGCAGCCTTACCATCTGAAAACATAAGTATGCAGCAGTAGCTGAATTCGCAAAGGTCGCCGTTCAGGAGCATCAAGATTTTATTACTCAGGTCATTTCCACAGATGTAGGGCGTCGCCAGGGGCGTCAGATTTCGATTATCAAACTTTAATATGACCGATGCGAAAAGCTGTTCATGATCCTACAAGCCCCTTCTCCAATACTCACTTCTTACTACGTACACTTATGCAGATGACGCCCGGGGACACGGAAGATAGAATCAACCGAATGTAATCTCAGACAATCCTCTTCCTTTGAACAACGGGAAATCTTGAAGAAGGACGGGCTCTTGTAACAACAGAGAAATTGCAACATATCTACGTGTATAAAACTCTCTCCCGTCTTTTCAAAATCATCTGCGAGACTTGGTGTTCCTCGCAGGGCTCACATTGTTACTTCGTATATTAGAATCTATACACAACGTAGTCACAACGTAGTCACAACATCGGCAAGCCCGTCGCTCGTCACCTATCTCACAGGTAAGAAAGACCAGGTAAATCTCATCAAACACAATTTCACAAGTCTTGTCAATTTTTGCAACCTCCACGTCTATGTCGTACTCAACACGTACATTACTATAAGAGATGGGTCCGATATATTAACTCGCTGCAAAGCTCACGAGAGACGGACATTGGCATACTTGGGTACCTCCTTACTAGACGTACTATTTGATCACAGTCTAATATGAAATCAATATGCAAACAAACGCAAGAAGCGGAAAGATCAACTTCTGTTTGTTTGTTCGTTTATCGAATTCTTTCCCCCTCCTTCCCTCCCCTTTCACTATCGCCTCCGCCTTATCCACTCCCTTCGAACGGAAAGTAGCCAAAAAGAGATTCGAGGCTACCGAAGAATGCATTGGTAGCAGTAACATAAGTTTTTAGTAACAATCAGGGGTTTCTGCGGCTACCAAAAAATGAAACTTTGGTGTCATCATGGAAGATTATGGATCAAACATCGATAGTTTTGGAGATCGACTCAAGAGAAAACTCAAAATCAAAAACACGCTTCCACCCCCCAAAAAAGTGAGGCGTGCGAGATTTTGCGCCACAAAGGGAACGGACGAGTCTCGGACAATCTCATCTTATCTCATCATCACGTGTCGAATGTCTTTCGAGCCAAAAGTCTCGCGATGTTTGGAATCAATGTGGTCAGATTCTAAGACTCTGAGATGCCTCAAAGCATCTCAAAGCAACTCAACCCTACTTGTATACAATCAAGTACGACCTACCTAGGGACACTATCATATCATACCATTAACTCGTATATCTCGGGCAACTCTTCAAGGTTACCAATCTTACCATAACATACGAGACGACTCGGGACTATGAAAGTAAGATCAGTAAGATCCTACATGCTCATCCTGCAACCCCCTTGGACGACTGAACGAATGACTAAAGTAGCCAGAGAAGTTACAAATTTGGAAAATGCGCCGAAGACTTTGAAAAAGTTCTTGGTTTATTCATCCGTCTTGCCTCATATGAACCCTTTCTCGGTGCTCACAATCTCAGCCACCACTTGTTCGTAATTTATTAATCGCCGTCAATATTTCAAGGTTCACTTTGCATATCAATTTAATAATAAAAATCGATTTTTCTTTTCCCCATTCATTTATCCATTTCTTATCATTTCTGCTATCTTGATATGACCAAGCTATTCAAAGGTTGGGGGGCCAATTTCAACATTGGAAATCCGGGAGTTACGGCATGAAGTTTTCCGCATGCTTTGATCGTCCGGTTCTCATTTCTCATTTCTCGTACCGGTATTATTACCATCCGACGATGAGATGAACAGTTGTTATATACTCCATTCTTTTAAAAGTTTATTGAATCAAGGATAATCCCACTATACTTCTCCAAGGCATCTTCGTTTCAAAATGGATGTCCTTGCATTTTTGCGCTACGTCGCGGTATTGAAAACACACGTCTCGGAATTAATGATCTATGCGGTAACTGAATTATTAAGTGCTTGCACTTGCATACAATAAATTCCAAGGCAATATATTACTTTGCGCGGGCGGACTCGGAAGAATTTCAGCCAACCTCATACTTCACGACATATTATCGATATTGATAAATGTGACGTATATACCATAAAGGTTACATGGAATTTTTCATACTTGACAGGTTCACGAATCAAAGTTTCTGTTGGATTCGGAGATAGTTAAGGTGTTACTCAAAACGCTTGGTCCTCGAATTCTTTTCTGCTTTTCCAAGCGATGTGCAGAATCGAACATGCGGTTCGTCTTCAAAGTGTGGTTTCACAACTGCTTACTTGATACTTGATACTCGAGTCGACAGAAGACGAAGGAACATTAAATACCTATCGAATGCTCCGGGGCTCGAGTCCACATTTCGGAACAATATCTATGCAGATGTGATGAAATGAGCGAACGTCAGTTCTTGGCGAATGAATGATAGTTTCATACTTTCATCTGGCTCCATACACTGGTAATATTTGCGAGGAAAAGTCAACCCTATTCATCACATGAAAGTATCTAAATGCAAAGGCGAAATAGACTGAGTCACATAACTTCCTGCGATCCTGCGGTTTCCCGAATTTTCTAGCTCTTTAGTCGAGATGCATTTTGATCTGATCATTGTCGTCCAATCATTCTCGCTCCATCATCGTCTCCCAACCATTACCTCCTATTCCTTAATTCATTCATTCCATTACATCCCATCAAACCACATAAATCTACATAATGCACGTGGCGAAGACTAACATCCAGTACAAATTGCAATTCATCACCACACATATTACAAGAAGCACTTCACGGATACCCACATACTTATCCCCATCGCCACAATCGTGAAAAAAGTCTTTCTTTCAAAAAACCCGCTAAATTACCAATCATCACACCTGTCTAAAGCCATCAAGGCTCAAAGCCGCTATGTATGCAATGGACTGTCAGAATGGTGTGGTAGGTGCAACACGTGCTACGCATGCTTTGGGTGAGTACTGCAGTATGCTTGCGCGGTGAGGCATGGCTGTAGTTGTTGATGTGGATGTAGTGAGTGGTGTGTGTATGTAGGTGTTGTGCGATGACATGGTTTGGTTTGGTGATGCTGCAATGGAGATGGAATATGTGGTGTGGTGTGATGGGGTTTGTGTTTGTAGGCGAAGGTTGGGGGGATTGGTGGATGGAGTGGGATGTTGTGGTTATGGATGTGCGATGTGGATGTGCGATTTACTGGGCCTTGGCTTGGCTTGACTTGACCTGACTCGACTTGTGGTGAGTTGTGGCGAGGTGAGGTGGAGTGAGGTGAGGTGAGGTGGAGTGAGGTGTAACGACAGAGTATAGTTAGTGGTGAGTAAATGATATGTTTATTGATCTTGATTGATTGATTAATACAAAGCCTCTCTCTCTATCATACAATCACTCTCATACATACACGCTTCGGAACTCCGAAGTTTCTGTCTCTGGTGGAGATTGGGTGAGGATGATATATAGGACATAGCATAGGTATAGAATGGGTATAAGATATATAGATATATTGGTACATGGATATTTCGAGCTGGAATTTTCATTTGTTTGTTTGGTTGGTTTTTTGTATGATGCTATACTGTACCTATATCATAGTAAACTATATCATAACCCTCAATCCTCAGGCCTGATAATTCTTTTTTGTTGTAGTTAATAGATAGGTACTCACTCATATACTTACTGGGATTCTTATATTTTACATCCTACATCTTGAAAGGTGACAGAGTATACAGAATCCAGATATAATACCAGATGACAGACACCAAATAAGAAGCAGGATTCATCAGACAGCACAGAAAATAAGGATTAGAATTTAGAAAGGATATAATATAAGGTTTTGATATCTAGATTGATGTGTTATAGTTCATAATAAGTGCGCATCTCTTTCTGTCTCTTTCTTTCTTTTCTTTTCTGATACATCCTGACACTCCTATCACTTCTACCATCTCACTCTTCAAAGTTCAAATAATCAGCACAATCCTATCCAATCACCCTTCCCCCGACCAGCACCTCACTTACCCTCCGAAAACAAAATCAGAAGCCCCCAAGAAAGGAGAAAAAGAAGCGAAGAGAAATCTCATCTCCACTCTCCTCTTCTTCTTCTCCCTTCCCTTCCGCCTCCTCTAACTCCTCTAACTCCTCCCTCATTCTTCTTCCCCTCTCCCCCTCCCTTCTTCCTCTAACTCCCCTCTTCCTCTATCTCCTCCCTCTATCTCCTAACTGACTCTTCTTCCCACAAACCCCCATCCTAATATAAAAAAAGCCATCAACATAATGAATCGAAACAAAAACAAAAATCTTAAAAATTTACCTAACTACCAACTCCCCCCTTTCTCCAAGTGACTCCAGTAAATTCCATCTTCTGAACTACTTACCTAGATATACAAGTCTCATTTGATACTCTGATACTCTGATACTCTACAATCTCGATTCTTTCAAACTTCAAATTTCACAATTCACATCACTCAAGATCCCATCCCATTCCCTCACATCACATCATCCATCCATCCACCAATTCTCCATTCCACACACACAGAGACACAGAGACACAGACACACATACACATACACATACACATACACATACACATACACATACACATACACATACACACAGATATAGATATAGATATAGAATCTCATTCCTCATTCCTCATCCTATGATTGTATCCGTATATTCGTATATTTGTACTGACTGCATGAACTGATAATCCTAGATACCTATTCTACTTCTCCTTCTTTGTTTATCTCCATTTATCTCATCTCATCCCAATCATTCAATCCATCTAACAATAGCTAGATACCTATCTAGCCGGCAACCTATGACTTCAGTACTAGGTAAGTGCTCAATCTCTTGTATATACCACGATTTCTACTCATTCCGCTTCATCTTCTTCCTCTATCCTTCACTCTGAATTTAAAAGAGTCAAGTTGAACTGTTTAATCCCAATCCATCCATACCAAGTCCCTCAGTAGTCCAGTACACACACCATCCTTCTACCCCGCACCCCAAATCCACTTCCCCCTTTCCCCTCTTTCCTCTTTATATCCTCCTCCTGACCACAAATTCACACTCCCCTATCAAAACATCTAACACACAACATCCCTCACTCCATCATTCAATATCCATGCTAAAACTAAAACTCAAACCCAAACAACCCCCAAAGCACCAAACCATGCACCCAACCAATAACACCCCTCGAATTCCAGTATTCCTACACCCATCCATACATCCCTCGTATAAAACACGCCAACATCTAATCCATACAATCCCCCAAAAGTTACCAAAATAATCAAAACTCTTTAAATGATCAAAACGCTAATGACAGTGGTATATGCTATAATTGAAAAATTGCCTTCAATGAGTTCATCCCATCCCATTCGATCCATTTGTAAACCTTCCATCCCTTTCCTTCCGTATCATTCACGCTAAATATGAAAATCCATCCACTCATTCCTCCCCCCCATTCATTCATTTCAAACTTCAATCTTTATATGCCCGATAAAGGAGTCCCGCCAATATTCCGATACCAAACACTCTGGCCAGAGACAACCACGATAGTGCATTTCATTCAATATTGAGATACCTAAAGTTATGACTCAGGGAATAAGCCTTAGTTTCAAAAGGCCACTTTCCCATTACTATTAAACCGATTATTCATATAATGCGATGGGCTTAACATAATAGTCGGTCCATCGTTAACACCCAACTGAGAAGACATGGTACCGGTTCTTGATCCATTCGACAAGTAAGTATCTGCGCGCTCATAAACATTGCCATTAAACATTGCACCAAAAGAAACACTTTGTGGAGTAGATGGAACAGTTGCCTGAACCGCTGGTCCCAATGCTGCACTCTGAGGAGTCATCGGTAAGGGGACTTGGGAGGCAGGTGATTGCGTTGTATACGAGCCATTCGATCCACCGTTTGCTTGTCTATTTGCCAAAAAACCCCACGGTGATGCTGTAATCATTGAACCTGTTTCTTTGATGGCCTTTTGAAGAGGTCTAAGAAGAACAATAATTTCAGACGGGATGAAGCTGATTGCGCCTTTCACTTCCCTGACCTTGGTAACTAAATCGAGATATGACTGAATTTATTAGTAAATAGTGGTGGAGTTATTATAGTTAGGTATACTTACATCTACCATCGCCCAACATATCTCCCAGAAACCCTTTTGTTCTCTGATATCAGGGTCCTTCAATTTAATTTGTGATAGACGAGATTTAAGCGCGTCCGCTATGTATAACGCGTGCGTGCATTTGTGTATTAATACTTGCCAATACTGTTTACCGTGGTCTGCATTACTTGAAATTGCACTCTTTTGCATGGATCCGAGGAAATGGGCGTTAACATTTGGAAGAGTTTTAAGGGCCATTTCTGATGTTTGCTGTAGACGAAGAAATATCTTTTCAAAGATTTTATCCTCCTCAGTAAAGTCTCCCGCCAGACGCCCACTAGTACCTGTTGAACCGAATGATTCTCCAGAGCGTGGCGTAGCGCTTGTCATAGTTGCGGAACGCCCATTTCCACTGACAAATGGTGGGGGAGCATCTATCGCTACTCGTAGATTATTTGAATGTTGAATTACAGTCGCACTTCTCGATCTAAAGTTCGTGCCAGGCCTCTCTCGTGTCGGAGTAATTGATTTGTCTCTGATTGGATATCCTGCCTCGTGGTTACTTCCTGGGTGTCTACCAGATCGGCTTTGTCCAGGAGGAAACAAGCTCGCGCCAGCATTCCGTACTTCTGCTACGCTTCCGTATAATTGAAGTAGTAGGGTCCGAATATATCGAGGATCGCCATTAATAAGAAGAATCTCGACATTTTGCGATAATTGAGCACATACGTGAATGTATGCACCAACACAAGTCAAACAGGCACGTTTCACGTTTTCGTTGGATCGAGGAGAAGCTTCCTCGTCTTCCTCCGAGTAAGAATCATAACGTTGAACATCCTGATCTAGCTCTTCCACATGTGTTTTGGCATTGTAAAATACCCTCTCCAAAGTTGACTTCTTCTCGCCAGGATTCCGAACCAGGCCAATCAAGGTTTCAATAAGAGGATGGACTTGGAACAAAGCGTACAATACACCTTTAGCCCCCTCAATAATAGGATCTGGGGAAGTAGATTCTCGTTTGCGTTCCGGTAAGCTTGATAAGCGGCGGACGTAGGTAGCTCTCTGGCCTGCCGAATCTGCCGGGCTTGCTGGGCTAATCGTATTGCCATTAGACCCAGTACCATTACCCTGCATTGCAGATCCATGACTGAGGCCCCTGTTGTGGAGACTGTAACGATTCGATTTGTTCGTCTCGTCAACCGTCCTTAACTCTGCTGCCTTCCTTGAAACGATACCCATTCGTCGCGAGCGATCCGTTGAAGAGCGGTCCGGTCGATCACGATTAGCCTGCAAAAGGCTCTCGCTATTACTGCGAACCCTTTCGTTTGTGCTTCCAATTGTGAGAGGCATTACGCCAGGTCGCCGAAGCGCTGCGTTTTGTTGCGAGAAGCCTCTTTGGTGTGATCTAGAAGGTATAGGTGGTGGTCGAGGTTGAGCTGGCGATGGGGGAACGCCGTCGACCTTTATGGGGAAACGACCACTCACAACACGCTTCATAGTAGGCCGTGGAGTCTCGGTACCCTCGCTCGATTCTTCTCCGCCAGATTCGGTTTCGGGTCGACCCATGGCTTTGGACTTCAAGAATCTTTTGATCTGTGCTGTGACAGCAAGATCGTCTATCTCACCTTCTTGGAAGGGACCGCCGCTAGGGGAGTTCAAAGCTTGCGCTTGAAGGATCTCTTTAGGTGGAAATCTCAGGGGATTTCCATCCAATTTCAGGACTTGAAGAGATGTCATATCTGCCATACATAAAGGAAGTTCCTCGATCCTATTCCTTTGAACGGACAAAACCTTCAATGATGTCAAATTTATAATGCCTGGTGGCAACGTCCGTAGTTTATTTCGTCCAAGGTCGAGAATTTCGAGGAAGTTTAACTGGCATATCTAAAACAAAGTCAGCGTCTTTGAGCTTGCCTCACGCTATTTTGACCTTGCATACTGCTGGTGGGAATTCTCGAATGATATTGTTTCGAAGGTTCAGATATCGTAACGAGGTACATTCTGCGAACCTGGAGGGAAATGTTTGGATCTCGTTGTGGGATAATGCAAGTCTGTACCATGAATATGTATTAGCTATCATTAAAAAATATATTTAATTTCCGAGATGCTGGAAAGAGCTCAACATGTGAGACAAGTTCCAAGCCTCCTGCAAGGAATGAAAGATTATAAATACCGTACGAGTTCGACTTTTATGATGTCGACAACCTCTTCTGGAAATCTTTGTATACGTCTATGGCTCAAATCAATCGTGACTCCTGGCATCAGCTCGTTGCTGACAGCGCTCGACTCTGCAGCTTTCACTATATTTTCCTCCAAAGCCTTATTCATAGATTCCCGTACTAAGGCGACAACTTGCCCTTGCGATGGCGGGACTTTGGAAGATAGCGAAGAGTTCGACTGAGCATGCCGAAGGGGAGGACCACGTCGAGATGCGCTTAGATTCTGTGGTCTAGGACCCGGACCTGGACCTGGCATGCCATTTTCGAATTTAGGTCGACCTGATGACATTATTGCTGCTCCAAGGGGAGGACCAGTGGGACCCATGATATCTTCCACTCCAACCTTTTCAATAATGTTGTCGGTTTTTTCCGTAAGATGTGGCTGAGGATGTTTCAACACTTTCTTGTTTCGCGAAAAAGGGACCAGACCTTTATCAATTCGATGGGAACTACTTAAGAATCCGTGCCTTTGAATGGGCGGTAAAGTTGAGAATTGGTCGAGAAGAAAGGACAAGCAGCATAATGAGGGGTTTATGTCCTACGTAACACCATGCATCCGTAATATTTTCAAGAAGGGGTAATATTCGAGGGTCTTCTCTCTCTTCTGTCGCAATTGAACTGCTTGTTGTCACATTGATCATTTCTCTAGCATCATGATTTTCGGTTAAGCTTTCTCGAAATAGGGTAAGCGCCGGCTTTAAATTGATGCAGGTACCGATGTGTTTAATAAAATATGCATTTCTCCCTTTGATTTTGAGTACGACGGCAGTGTAACCTCGGAATTTATATCTTCATACTTTCATGGAGGTGATACGTTAAGTCAGAAGATAATTAAGACCACAGGTTTTCTTCATCTGTCTTCATCTATCTTCATTGCTGTCTGTATCGCATCCAAAGGGCTAGAGATGTTCTTGACAACTCCTGCCTGCTAGATACATTTTGATATCGTTCTTCCTCCAGCTTTACTTGATCCTTACAAATGGATCTTGACTGTTCAGATGATAGATAATCATTGATAGATCTCAGATCATACTAAGTCTTTGATTTCGAATCAGTTCCATAATATATTTCACTCTATTTGCTGTGTTATACAGAACCCCAGAATATCTTCTGCTGGAGGCTGAATCACCAAATAAAACGAGCAAAGACATTGTGAGAAACCAAGAGTAAGGATATTTTCTACTGACAAGAAGAAGGCATTCGATTTGTTCACACTTCAAGAGTCTAACTGATCAGTTTTCTTCTGCTACACTACAATAGCAAACGACTAAAATCACGCAACTCTCCAAGATCTCCCCTCTGAATCCTTACAAAATGCCTTTGTCAAGGACCCTTTCAAGATCCGATTCTTGTGTTGACATTGACTTCACATTGCGCCGTATATTCAAAAAGACCTCATTCAGGTAGTCCCCTTGGGCAATATTTCCCAAAATATGAGCTAAAGTTTCTCAGGCCCTTACAGCGAGAGGTTATCGTTGCTGCACTGGATGGACATGATGTTTTCGTTCAGGCTGCCACTTCATTTGGAAAAAGTTTATGTTTTCAGCTGCCTGCAGTGATCGATCAAGGGAGTAAGTCTCGACGCTTATTCTCATTCATTTCTCAGCGCCAATACTTATGCCTTCAGTAACCATTGTTATCTCGCCATTACTTTCATTAATGGTAAGTCAGAATCGGCCATGCGTTTTTCTATACTTACATCAAGCTAGACCGATCAAGTAAATGCCTTACAGTCTGCAGGAATCGTAGCGGGTACCATTAATGGAAATACAGCTTGGCCCGAACGACAACGACTCCTTGCAGACCTTGAATCTGGCCACCCCCTAACAAGACTTTTGTATGTAACTCCTGAGTATTGCTCTACAGACAACTTCCGCAAACATCTTCGAACTGTGCATGAACAGCGAGAGCTTGCTAGGATTGCCGTTGATGAAGCACATTGTATTAGCGAATGGGGCCATGACTTTAGAAAGTCCTTTAAGAATCTCTCCTGGTTCCGAGAGAGATTTCCTGATATACCCATTATTTGTTTAACGGCAACAGCTACGGATCAAGTACGGCAGGATGTTATAGGCACTATGGGTCTCTCGGAAACAAATTTGAAGGTTTTTAGAATGACAACGAACCGCGAGAACCTTCATTATGAAGTGAGATTCAAATCAGATGAATCAGACCATTTCAATGATTTCTTACATTGGCTCAAGGGAGTTCACAGAAATCGAATGGAAAACCCAGAGCGTCGGGCCGAACTGGAACAGAAGCGCGAGCGCTTGGATAATGTGGCAGGAATTATCTACACTCTTTTTAGGCAAGATTGTGAGAATCTTGCGTCTAGATTAAGACATAGCGGAATAGGGGCCAGGGCCTACCATGCCGGACTCACGCACGAAGAAAAGACCGAAACCTTAAATCGATGGATCAATAATGATAAGGGCTATGACGTGATAGTTGCAACAACTGCCTTTGGCATGGGCATAGACAAGGAAAATGTACGTTTTGTCATTCATTGGCAAATTCCAAAATCTTTCGAAGGCTTCTACCAAGAGGCTGGACGAGCCGGAAGAGACGGAAAGGCCAGCATACATATCATGTATTACAGCCGCGAAGATCGTGACCGAGCATACAACAGAGTTTCTCGAGATGCCAAAGAAAGAGTCAATCTAGAAGCTAGGATTAATAGCTTGAAAGCTTTGGTTTCATACTGCGAAGAAACTGATGAGTGTCGACACAAGCTGATCTGCAAATACTTCGGAGAGAACGAAGTGCCAGCCTGTGATTATGCTTGTGATTGGCACAAGGACGTGAAAGCTTTGAAGAGAGCAAAGCTCAGCAATCTGATGACCGAAGAATTTGTAAGCACGCAAAGAGAACAAGGCCGCTTCGACAATGGATATGATGAGTATGATTGATCATAATATCTTTATCTTGCTAGTTCGTCATGGCAATGGCTAAGTACTGCTTGCATTTGGTGCATGCATGTTTGGAATGCCATTGAGTTAGTTATCTCCAGGGGATTCAATTTGGAAGAATGTTCGCTACAAAGCAGGCTTCATGCCCATGGAAAAACACGAATGAAAGAACCTATGTTCCCTCACTGCCTATCCTTTTGAGGATATTGAAAGACGATTATTGTTGTAAAAGAGAACAATCCAATTAGTATTAATGTTGGGAGGCTATATATTCTGGGCTTTCGACCACCAACTTTGCCACTCAATTCAACAAGATCACTCGCTTTTCAATTTAGCAACCCATTTCAACAAAACACAAACTTCAGTTCTCGAATTTGGACAACATCAAACGCTTTCACCATGAGTAACGATATTCCTAACGATTGGTTCCTGGTAAAACTGACTCGATGGGAAGACGGCCATGAAACCAGTTCGGCTCTCCTCCCTGTGAACATTTCTGCTGGTGACACATCGTCTGGCCTCAGAAACGGGCTTGAGGCTGTTTACAAGCGCATTTGGGATTACTTTACTGTTATAGAGAAAGACGGCAACCCCTCCGACCGAACGAATCTTCCTTTGGGAGCCGCCCTTAGACAAGGTGATGGTATCGAAGGTTTGAGCGTTGACTGGCAAGGCCTTTCGGCTGGCGACTGGCCATCGCAGCGGACTCTTGTTACGGAATTCAACCTTCCTGGAATCGTGAGACATTGAAATTTCTCATTTTCTCCTTCTATTTTCATTCATGGAGTCGTCTTCTGCAAACACAATATAACGATGGGGAAAGCTAACTTAATGGTCTTGGCATAGCGGGGAAGATTATCGATGAATAATAGTGTAGTCATCCACTGTATTGTCAAAGACAGTAGACTCGACGGAATTGCCTGGTGCCCCCCAAAGAATTAGGGCATTTTAGTCTAGGATCAGAGACATGAGACGAACTGAAAGTGCTTATGAGAGCAGGCTTTCAGAACCCGAACCTCATTTCTGCAGTGTGCATTGGTTGTCTCGAAGGATTTATGAGAAAGGAGGATCGGAAAGTGTGGGGTTTTGGGAGTGAAGAAAATGGGCGAAAGCATTTTGAGGTTAACATCAATAATATTATAATCTCGTCTTGTCTAGTAGTTGATAAGTGGTGGTATGTCTTAAGGTACAGAGACAGGTATGATTATGAAAGCCTTACCTAAAGCGCCAGCAGCAGATGCAATCCCGCCTCCATGAAACCTTCACTCTGCTCCCGCCAATTCCATTGATTTCTCCTTTCATCGCTCGTCTCACCTCCTTCATCTCATCTCTTTGGTCCACCCATTCCGATAAGAAAGAACCACCTATTCTTGCAATATCAAGTTGCACACATCCAAGCATTAACAATGCCTCAAACATCCAACTCTAATATGCCATCCCATCACAGTCTCCTAGCCGATCATTATTCCGCCCACCCAGTAGCCATTTTCACCCCCCTCTACTCCCACCGCGGTATAGCAATGTAACGTCTAAACACTAGCAATACAATACAAATACTTCTGTTGGTAATATGTCTGTTTTCATACTTAATCTACGTCAAGTACCATCGGTTCAAGTATCGAAGATGTAGTTTTATAGGACCACCAATATTTGCTCAGATACGAAGATATTGCTGACAGATTTACTGTAGCAGTCAAAAGTAATTTTGTATGGACATCAATAGCGTGCACCAAAGGCAGTAGATTCTATTAATGCATTGCATATTCATTTTCATACCCTCTTGTATGTATGTTATGTGGGTAGTACCATGAGACTCCGCGACATTTGAGACTTTCCCAATCTCACCCAAAGTCATCCATTATGCCACACTCCTATCTACTCCAATTAGAGGCCATGTAAGAATGTAAGGGGGCCATAAATCATCGTGCCCACATCCAAACCAAACGCCCCAAGAGAACAGAATCCCAATCCATACTCCCAATTACCCATCAACTATCTTTTGGAAGAAATTGCTTTTCCGAAGGTTTTTTCCCATCCCTTCCTGTCACCGGTACAAGAACTCCCAACTCTCCGCCCCTAATCGCCAATTCGATATTGTCCTGACTATCATCATCTCCCACAAAGATCGAACCACCTTTTCTGTCCACCTTGGGAGCATATTCTTTGTTCTGATTAAGATGCCAACCGCTATCAGCTCTTTCCTTTCTCACTTGAGCCGTAAGTAATATCCCAAAATTCGCTTTCTTCCCACCCCGTGCATCAATTTCTTTACGTTTAGCCTCGTACCAACTCTTAGATTGTTCTTTTGGCCAGACGACTCTAGGATCAATATTACCCCAGATTTGCGTTTCGGTGGCGTTATCTGATTGGGGCATAATGTTCTGTTCTTTTTCAACCTCAGCCCTAGCCTGTGATTCTTTCTGTAGATCTAGAAAATGATCAAGAACGCTGGGATCATATGTTAAGCAGCGCAATTGACGTTGATACTCGATAGTGTTGGGCTTGTAATCACCATAAAGTGGCGCGGAGTGCTTCGGCTCTTCCTGTTTCGAACTCTGTTGATTCGATCTCTCCTGGTTCGGTCCCTCTTGGTGTAATTGTGAAACTGTAGACTCCAACTCCCGAGAATTTTCGGTGGGTTGGAGAGGTATAAATTGATTCATTGCATTATTGATGATTTGTTGATGATGAAGTACTTGCTTAGACGGCGCTATCTTTCTTGCAACCATAGTTTCAGCTTTTCGTTTCTGAGCTAGGCGTAAGACGTCGCGGTTTTCACTTTCTGGGTTAAGGAAGTGCATGTTTTGAGCTGTGGTATCTAGAATAGATTTTGGTGATATAGGCTTTAATGGCTTCCTGATCAAAGGAGTTGTTAGAAATGGGGTCGTAGAAGAAGCTGCCGAGGATTGTTCCTCGGCAACCTCTTTTCGGTCAAGTAGGGAAGCTTTGCTACCAGGATTCTGATTCTCCGCAGAGGTTGCTACTGTTTCAAGCGGTCGTCCAGTGGACGACAGTAGGGTTGGTGAAGACGACGATCCGTGCTCATGAACGAGTTCATCCGCAGGCACCGTTGCAACTTTTTTGGCACTTTCCTGCATAACTCTGAGCTCGTCTTGTATTTTAGAGCCAGGGCTATCGTCTTGTTCAACATCGAGGTGCTCCACGTCAGATTGCCAAATATTGACATCACTGTCAACTTTATCTGGCGACGGTGGTTCGTATTCTGGCGAACAGCTAATATTATCTTCGACTTCACCTGGCGGTGGAGGCTCATACTCTGGCGACGATGGGAGTTCTGACATTGGTTGAATTATGGTTCGACTCGGAATATTAGGTCTGAATAGGTTATATTAGACATATTCACTCAGTATTCAATACATTAAACTTACACTTCCCGGCTACCATTCATATTCGGTGCTTTGATTGTTCTCAATTGTGATTGAAGGAGTTTCCTCGATGTGGGAGAATGTGACAAGTTTTCAGCCCGGGGAGGTCGCAGTCCTAGAGTAGACAGCGAGCCCTCCGAATTTGAAGTCTCCTGAAGTCTCGCGGTTGGTTTATCATTAGAATCTGACTGAACAGGAAAACTACTTGAAAGCATTTGCTTATTATTCAAATCTCCAGGCTTTCTACCTCGTTTACGCTTCATTCCTTGCATGTCCTCATCATACTTAACAGGGTAAAGTCTTGTTTTTTTAATGGGTTTCGAGACTGGTCTTGACATGGCTGATATTTGTGCTTTGCTAGCAAGCTTAGACCTCTTGTTTTTCTCTGTCATCTCGTGAAGAGTACACAAGACTCTATCATCTTTGGTTTTACCCAACATGCTGTAAATCTGCTTGTTGCATCCAGGTATCTCACACACACCGCCCAGCGATTGTCTTTCTGGTGAAAACTCTGTTGATGGTAAGCCATGTTTTCTAATACAATGATTGCAGTACCAATCACTATTTAGCTTTTAGCAATTGCCGAATAGCACGAGGGGAGATATTACATACGTGACGTCAGCTCCAACCGGTGGACGTGGCTTATGACAACTAGCATGCCATCGGGCTAAACATTTTGAACAACGATATAAAGGATCGAGTGTGAGTTCCTCTCGTTTACACACCAAACATTTTATGGCTTTGCTAGTAGTTGAGAGTGAGGCGGTTGAACTCGTCTCGTCGAGCTTGTCATCGGACTGAGCTTGAAACTAACAAGTTAGCAAATCTCTTTGAACATGATAGTCCAAATTTTTTAGAGAAGAGAATTGATTTTGTCTCAGGTCTTTTCAGTCTATAAAGAGTCGTCATATGGCTTGCTTCAGCGGTTGCGCAATGAGCTATAAACCACCAATGTACGTCTTAACTGACTTCTACAGAAGATCGAATCCCTTTTGCAGCAATTTCAATCCCGCTTTCTATCACAGCCTTTGGTCATACATCTTGGGGCAATGCGATGTCTAACTCCGTATAGCAATAGTGTCCAAAGACATCAATTTGCCCTAATATTTTCATTGTTGAAGCTGATAGCCTTGAGCTAAAACAGTCTTGCCTGAAATGGAGGACGCCGCCAGGGTTTGATAATCGCAAAAGGTAGTATCATCGACCATGACAAGGAGACAGTATAACCAAAGCAGAACCAGAAGAAGCATTTTTGAGCACTCAGACCTTTTACCAGATGTTCATCATTGACATATTTATGAAAGTCAAAAAGTGAGAGTTCCACATACGCCTGCATTTCTTTTTATGCTTGAAAATGATTGCAATCTGAAATTATTGTCGAAGTTAGTTGCTGATCTGGTTGGAGCAGCCTGCTTGCTGTCAAAGTCCATATTTTCTCGACAGAAACTTTAGAATATAACGATAAGAGTTCTAGCCGTCCATTCTCAAATCTTCTTTCTCAACCGTATATTTGTACCCGAAGAAAGAGGCATCAGGCTGTATCGTGAATTGTGTTGAGATGTCAGGTATATCAAGCATGAATAAATAAAAGAAGACGCGACTGTGGACGAGACGTTAAGCACGGGTGCACAGGTTTTTACGGCCGCTGGTCATTGATTTTGCCTAAATACACCGCCTCGTTTTGTGCTTGACTTGGTATAGCGGGGGTCAATCATCGAATCGATAGGCAAAGCTGTCTACTTCTCTTTCACAATTAATAAATACCACCTTACTGAGTATTGTATTCTTAACATTTGTCTTATTGCAGATTGCTTATGGATTTCTTGAAGTCTGCAGTCGCATCTGCGATATCAAAGGGACCTCCATTTCCCTACACATTCGGGGATCAGGTTGATATAGAGCAATCCATATGGAAGTTATACAATGGAACCAAAA
Organism: Botryotinia convoluta; assembly: GCA_004786275.1. Classification (NCBI taxonomy): domain Eukaryota; kingdom Fungi; phylum Ascomycota; class Leotiomycetes; order Helotiales; family Sclerotiniaceae; genus Botryotinia; species Botryotinia convoluta. The sequence continues at coordinate 131,194 of PQXN01000055.1, read as the reverse complement.
GAGTATGCGCCAGAGATGACTTTGGTACAGAATATGGAATTAATGGTATCATAGGAAGACGGTTCTAGTTGTAGTATATTCTCCTTCGATGTTAGCGCGAACAAGTCTCGATTACCCCTAGCCAAAAATGCAGTTAAGAAGCTTCGAACGTTGAGACATCCTGGAGTTATCAAAGTGCTGGACACAGTTGAGGTATGAATTATCAACAATCGAATCATGTGGTATATCTGACTTGCGATATGGGAATAGACCGACACATACATTTATATCGCTACTGAGAGAGTGGTTCCTTTGAGATGGCATATCAAGAGAAAGAGCATGAGCCCGGAGACATTGAAATGGGGATTATTTAGCATAGCAGTAAGTTTGTGGTCAGTACCATTTGTTATGCCTAAGTCTAATGGAACATATAGCAAACAATTAAATTTATCAATGACGAGGCATCATCCGTCCATGGAATGCTTCGAGTAGGATCAATTTACACAAGTGAGAGCGGGGAGTGGAGAGTTGGGGGATTCGAGGTATTAAGCAATATGAATGATACTGAGGCAATCATTTATGTGAGCAATATGTGTTCCTGGCATATATAATACCAAATGCTAAACCTCGCAGAACTATGGCAGTCTTGTACCCGATGCCAGACGATATACTCCACCAGAATTAGCGAATACTGGCTGGGATTCTATCAAGAAACACCCAATATATGCGACTGATTCTTATAATTTTGGAACTTTGATTTTTGAAGTCTTCAATGGAGACTTCACAGGGGGTGATCAAGCTGGCCAGACGAAGAATATACCTCCCAGTATGCAGTCAAGCTATAGACGTTTAGTTAATAGCAATCCCAAAGCTCGACTGAGCGTTGGTCATTTCCTTGAGCAAGGTCGTCGAAGTGGAGGTTTTTTTGAGACTTCCCTTATCAAGCTTACTGAAGGCGTAGATAATCTGGGGATGAAAACGGAGGCTGAACGAGAAGAGTTCTTGAGGTAAATTATCATATCAAAAGCACACCGGATTTAAGCTGACTTGTGGAGCGACCTTGATGAGCTTTCAAATGACTTTCCGGAGGATTATTTCAAGATGAAGATCCTTCCAGAGTTACTGAAATCTGTTGAATTTGGGGGTGGTGGACCAAAAGTATTTAGTGTTGTTATGAAGATTAGCACTAAGCTTACAGATGACGATTTTGAAGCAAAGGTCACACCTGTCGTCGTTCGGCTATTTAGCAGTCCTGACAGAGCTATTCGGGTGTGTCTTTTGGACAATCTTCCCCTTATGATCGATCGACTACCACAGAAAGTGGTCAATGATAAAATCTTCCCCCAAATGGTAAGGGTAATTGCACTTTATTTGCAAACACATGCTGATTGAAACAGGTCACTGGCTTTACGGATCTTGCACCGGTAGTACGAGAGCAGACAGTCAAAGCAGTATTGACAATTATTGGGAAATTATCAGACCGGACAATTAATGGAGAATTGTTGAAATATTTAGCCAAAACTTCTAACGATGAACAACCTGGTATTCGAACAAACACGACAATCTGTTTGGGCAAAATTGCCAAGAATCTGGGAGTTAGCACGAGATCAAAGGTGTTAATCGCCGCTTTCACAAGGTCCCTTCGCGATCCATTCGTTCATGCCAGAAATGCAGCCTTACTAGCATTAGCTGTTACAGCTGACTCATTCAGTGATGATGATTGCGCTAATCGCATATTGCCGGCGTTATGTCCTTGTCTAATAGACAAGGAGAAACTCATTCGAGACCAAACAAACAAGACAATGGAGATTTACCTGCAGCGTATTCGCAAATCTGCTGCCACAATGCCTGATACTGCCTTACCACCACCTACCACAGGCGAAGCTGCCTCATCATCTACACCCCGAATGAGTACGCCACAGCCTAGTGATGCAGGTTCGTCATGGGCAGGCTGGGCTATTTCTTCATTCACCAATAAAGTAGCTGCTGCTACTGGTGAAATTCAACCATCGAGTGGTGCTGTGACTCCAGACGCACGTCCGACATCAGCACGACAAGAAAATGAAGCTCGTCATTCAACTCAGTCTGTATCGGCTTTGCATCGCCAAGCTGTGACTTCACCAGCTGTCGCCTCAGCTAACACGCCTTCGGCCAGTCACTCTTATTTCGAAGATGCGAACGCAGGAGAGGACGATATAGAAGCATGGGGTGACATGGAAGAGGATTCCTTTTTCGATGCTCCTAGCGAATCGGCATCAAAATATACTATAGCCCCACCTTCGACTGCAACCCCCTTCGAAGATAATGGTGAACCGGATTTCGCGGGTTGGTTAGCAGCTCAACAAAAGAAACCAGCTCAAAAGTCATTACCAAAAGGCTTGGCAAAGCCCGCAGCGAAAACAAATGGAAGACCTTTATCATCGTCAAGGACTACCACAGCTAGTTCTTTGGGAACGAAAAAAGCAGCTTCTGTAGCGACTAAACCAGTTGTGGCTAAGAAAATAGATACAGCTCCAAAAGCTATAGATGAGGATGCTGACTGGGGAGATGGTTGGTAGGTAGATCGAGAATCTAATTTTGTGGGTGGGCAATGAGGTTTATGTATGTCACTGGGCTTGCGTGAAAATTGGCATGGCGTACTGGTTGAAACTAAGAGGGGAAATTCAGCATCAAAAGGCGAGAAGGCGTTTGAATTATTAATTTTTCGGCGAGTCACAAGTTTGTTCGTGGTTAGGATAGATATTAGATACCTGGATCGCATACGAGTGCTTCTGCGAAAGTAATATGAATTGAGAAGTGTTTATATGCAAAGAATTCCCAATTTGGACCCCTGGGTTTGTTGTGTATATATAATCTCATTGGTGGAAAATCCAACGGAAATTTAGGACAGTATAACATAGGCTTATATAGTCCTATTCATACTATTTATAGCGCTTTATATAGCCTCATCTTGTGTTTAATCGCCAAACCCATAATATCGCTAGGGGATAATAGCTCATGACGGACATGAGATACAAGAATTGGTAGTTATCCGTCCCCGCATTGAATCTTAGCATGGATGTTCTGAGACGATATATATCTGTAAAAGAACAGACGACGATCGGAAAGGGAAAGAGGAAGGTCGGGATGGTGATGAGGAGGTTATGTTGCATATCTGTGGGATTAATAGATGCAGTTTGTTAAGATGTTGAGGTATGGGATGGTATGTTATTGTGCATGGTGTACTTCGTATAGGGCTGAGATGACAGCGAGAGGTTGAGTTGTGTAAGGTGGGATGGATGGGCAGGTGAGCTATGTTTCATAAATTGATGAGTTATAGGTCGGTAGTTCGTTAGGATCTCGATGGCTTGACTTCTTGAGCTCTTAGGTGAATTGGTCTGATTTTTGAGGGCGAGTAAGAAATCCTTGAAGTGGGATTGGGTGGTAGATAGATATTTGGATGGGGCATAAAAAACGGGTTATGTAAGGGAATTGCTCGATTAGCATTCAAGCAAAACTTCTACACCCTCCTCTAGTGCCCTCTTTTTGTTTTCCTGCCATTTAAGCCAGGCCATTCCTTGCAGTAGGCAATCTGCTAGATCGTCTAGTTTACCTACCTCATCTTCTTTCTCTGTTATTATCTCATCTTCTTCTTCCTTACCCTCGTTGTTTCTCGTTTTCCTTTTAACCTTGAATCCCTTCGCTCTCCCAGCTTTCCTATCCCATTTTGCCGTGTATCTCTCCTTCACCTCTCTAACCTGTTGACTACCTATCTGTACCATTTCAAGATGATTCTGAGATTTTCCATTTTGATTTTCTCCAGCTTCCAACCACCCCCGAACCAAGTCAATTTTGGCCCCCTTAGTCCTCGCCTTCACTTCCTTTGTGTTCCTAACCTTTGTGAACTTCTCCTCCTCCCCATCTAACAATCCGCTCTCTTCAACCCAGAAACTCCCTACTTTCCTCGGCGCAATCTCAATTACTTCTCCGCCCCATACTTTCTCTTCAGCTAATGTTTTGAGAGTAGCCCATAACATACTTTCTAACATGTTTACTCGAATCGTCCATTCTAAGATATGTTTGGAACCCATGGAGCGGAAGCGTTGGCGCTCTATTAGAACATGGGTGGGAGACAGAGGAAGGAGAGTGTGTCGGAGTAGGGAGTAGGCTGCGGTGCTGAGAATGGAGGGAGTAAATTCGTTGCGGGTGTTTCCTTTGGTTTCAGGATCGACATTTGGAGGGGATTGCGGGAGGAGAGAAAGTTTTTGCCAGGATTGGAGGATAGGGATGGGAATTGTAGGATTAAAGTTCTTTTTGGAGGATCGCGACTTGGAGGTAGATTTCGAGGGGGGGGTTTCGAGGAGACAGAATGAGAAATTGCGGATTCCCATATCAATGCTTAAGATACGCAGAGGTTTGGCGTCGGCTGACGAACCTTTCGTGTTCGTCGAAGTAATTTGTGGAAGCTCATCTTGGAGACGTTGAATGAGGAGCGGTTTGGTGCCAGAAGTTGAGATGCCACATTTGAAGGCAATTTGTTTGAGAGCCGCAGCTTTGAGGGTGCTGGGAATGGTGATTGCCATTCATGATTGTTTATGCGGGCTGGTGTTGATTGATGTGAGAGTGATCGGGAAAGCAATTCCCAGACTTTTATTTTTATTTTTAGCCTTGCTTGAGCCTTATTACGATAAGAAGTACGATAAGAACTAGACTGCTTGGTACATGCAACAGGTGCTCACCGGGAAGGAGTACTGGACTGGTCAACCAACTTTAGCTCAGGTACTCGGGTCTCTCATGTATCTACTAGTTTCGAGTTAACAGGCCACTACATTGGCTATGGGAATGGCGTGAAAGAGAGCAAGAAGTCGATGATGGAATGAATTGCAGTAACGCGGGCCTTCCGCATCCAATAAGAATAATATCTATCTACAGCCTACCTAGGTACTCGTCAATTGAATCCTTGAGAGATTGTCTATCTATTAAGCACAGTGCTTATTGAAGCAGTTCAATAACATTCGTCTTTCATATTCCAAATACCTTCACGATGTGTATTCATAAACATCAAAGGATCTGGCTAGATAGGCTTAACAATTAGAAAATGGAAGAGCCGAGGTTTCTGCTGAGAAATCAATCAATAAATCGTGATAACAACTCAAAATCTCGAATTCCATCTAACGAACCCCTTCATTATACTCGTATCGTTATTGAATACCTCAAAGCTATCTAAGTCTAGACTTCTGTATAGTGTAACCCAATCTGACACAATTGGTAATCGACATCTAGCACCTCCTCAGACGTCACCCAATCCTACCTTAACCCTTGTAAACAAGGCCCCCGCCAAAAGCTATAGAAATCCACCCCTCCTTCCTCTTTCCTTTACTTCGAAAAATAGCTCTCATGCAAAGATTTACTTTTCTTGCCCGAGCATCTTCCAAGACGGCAAATATTAGACTTACTTCTCTTTCTCGCCAATTTTCAGCGACAACTTTCAATATGGCGCCAATCCCTAAGGAGTGTGACTTTTTGGTCATTGGTGGTGGTAGTGGCGGTTTGGCTACAGCCAGAAAAGCCAGTGGTGTTTATGGTGTAAAGACTATTGCAGTAGAGAGCAAGAGACTTGGTGGTACTTGTGTTAATGTTGGGTGAGTGAAGGGTTATTCTTCGTCTTCTTCATCTCTTTCAAAGATATCCACTAATGAATAATAGCTGTGTACCAAAGAAAGTTACATTCAACGCCGCCGCAATCGCGGAAGTCATCCACGAGTCCAAAGCCTACGGATTCTCGGTCGAGACCACCGCACCATTCAATTGGTCATATTTCAAGAACAAGAGAGATGCATACATCAAGAGATTGAATGGCATTTACGAGAGAAATCTCGGCAATGATAAAGTCGAATATATTCACGGCTACGCATCTTTGACTGGAAAGAATGAAGCAGAAGTTACATTAGACGATGGCACCAAGCAAATCATCAAGGCCAAGAAGATTCTTTTGGCAGTTGGAGGCCGTCCTACTGTTCCTAAGGGTATTCCTGGCGCAGAGTACGGTGTTGACAGTGATGGATTTTTCGATATTGAGAGACAACCCAAGAAGGTCGCTTTGGTTGGCGCTGGATATATTGCAGTTGAGTTTGCAGGCATGTTCAATGCTCTTGGTACGGAAACACATTTGTTCATCCGTCATGACAAGTTTCTCCGAAACTTCGATCCTATGGTTCAAGAAGCTATCACAAATGAATATGAACGTTTGGGCGTTAAATTGCACAAGAACTCTACCCAGAGCAAAATAGAAAAAGATGAGAAGACTGGTAAACTTACCATCCACTACGAGGATTCTAACGGAAAGGGTGTTCTCGAAGATGTGGATGATTTGATCTGGGGTATTGGAAGATCTCCGGAAGTTGAGAGGCTCGGCTTGGACAAAGCAGGCGTCAAACAAAACGAGAGAGGTCAAATCATCGCTGACGAATATCAAAACACCAATGTCGAAAACATCTTCTCTCTAGGTGATGTCGTCGGCAAGGTTGAATTAACCCCTGTAGCCATTGCCGCTGGTCGCAAACTCGCCGATCGTCTATTTGGAGGCCCTCAATTTAAGGACTCAAAACTCGACTACGATAATGTTCCTTCTGTCGTTTTTGCCCATCCAGAAGTCGGTTCTATCGGTCTTACCGAACCGGAAGCTATTGAACGCTATGGAAAGGAAAATATTAAATGCTACAGTACTAGTTTCACAGCAATGTATTACGCGATGATGGAACCAGAAGATAAGGCTCCAACTAAGTATAAGTTAGTCTGTAAATTACCTGAGGAGAAGGTTGTTGGTCTTCATATCTTGGGATTGGGTAGTGGTGAGATGTTGCAAGGCTTTGGAGTGGCTGTCAAGATGGGAGCTACAAAGAAGGATTTCGATAGCTGTGTGGCTATTCATCCTACTAGTGCCGAGGAGTTGGTTACAATGAAGTAAAGAGGGGAATTAGATGAGTTTTAGATAAATAGATACATGGATAGTGCGGTAAATATTAAACGAGACATGCGAAATGGTATACCAATATATTTTTTAAAGTTTGTGGCTTCATGCCTGCTGTCTCGTTGAATTGCTTGGAATCGAGAGGAGACGAACTTTTTTGACAGTCTAGCTTCTAACATAATTGGGACGAGAGTAGGTGAAGGGAAAAATCTCCGAGATAGCCAGATGAGGACTTCTTAAAAGATTGGTATGATGCACATAATTAGATGCGATAGTATCGCTCTATAAAATCAAGACAGACTGTGCAGCATGCATCTAAGATTTGGGTTTAGCAGTCATCTCTGTAAGTACGGGGAACGCAACCCATATTGTGCGTGTTGACTTTCCGAGAGGATGGTACCTAGGTAGACCAAGTGGTTATCCTATTCTGGGGCTTGTGTTTCATTTTGTGGGGGGAGGGAGGGAGGCAGTTTGTTTCCTAGCGGATATTGAGGAATGAAGAATTTATGGACTTTTTGTGTGGATTGTTGGGGTTGGACTCGCATACCTGACCTTTGACTGTACTTTTTTGATGTGTTCCGGACTGGTGGAGATGACTCTGAAGATGATTGATTCTCTTGATTTTTTGGTCTAGTTCTTCATGAACCGGAATACCTATCCATTTAATTCTTCACGTATCCAGCATGATGCCACATGTCTTTGTAAGTTCGCACAAGACGCTCGTCGAACTTCAGTTGTGTTACCTAGTCGGACATAAAACATATTCCGATAGCTCGGCGATGACCCAGATCATGTAGCAGAATTTTTTGGAACTGATATTCGATAGGTAAAGCTAAAACTAAAGATAATCTAAGAAAGAGAAAACTGTGTATGCAATTCCTTATCATCTGATGTCGACCAAATCTTCCCCCGCCACCCTTCCTATTTCTTATGCTATGGATCCCTTGTTTCTGCCTGAGGTAAATCCTGTGTCGTTTTATATGCGTTTTGTGTTAAGAGAATGTAGATACCAAGTGCTAAATTTCTAAAAAATACAAATATTCCCAAAATACCACTGGAGGTAGTTTTTGATATGTAAGCCTGCAATAAGGACGGTAGATGATGAAAGATGTTGAGTGTTAGATGGATAACGCTCGATCAAGCTTTATGTGTCTAGTCGCTCAACTCAACGACTTCCCTCCCAATACTTCCCATCACATCATTCCCTCCTATCTCCCGACGATATCTTCTATCCACGCCCTTTCCCTTCCATCTTCCACTGGCCACTCCATCACCAGTGAAATCGCCGGTAAACGCCTTGTGTGCCCTGGTTGCCTGAGTCACAGCCGTTCTTAGCACTCCACCTGAAATTCCCTTCATTCTTTCTTTCCCCCTAACAGGATCATTGATCTCCTCATCTCTGTACTCAGTTTTAACCTTACTGTTTGCCTTCGATTTCATCACGTTCGCAAATTCATTCTTAACCACAACTCCTCTACTTACTGTAGCCGAGTCTAGGATCTGTCGCGGTCGAGGTACATCAAGGCCTTTTCCTTGACGCTTTTTGTTCCCAACCGAATCCATACCATCATGACCCCCACTTATTCCTCTCCCTGCAATTTCTGTTTCACCTGCCGTCAGACTTCTTTCGCCATCCTTGACTTCTCCTTTGCTTCCCGCGCAACCTCCTCTCAGCGTCCTAACAAATAGCTCCCCATCTTCCCTCAAAAATCCCGCATCAGCCCTCACCCCATCCGGATAGTCCTCTCTTCTACTCGGACTCCCCGCCAACTGAATAACCCTGCCCAGAACAATTCTTCCCCCCTTCTTCCCTCCCTTTTGAACTTTCCCATGAAGTTCATATCACGTATCACAAAGAATCAAACCACATCCTTTCACATGTGATTGACTGTCCTGTGTAGAATGCGACAGACTCCTCCGCCCATCACACGTATCCCCAAATTTACAAATCCAATCCCCAGGCCTCGGACAAACAGCACACCATTTCGCTCTCCAAACCAAATCCGCCCGGCCTCCCCGCTCCGGCGTCTCCCCACTACCTTTCACCCATTTCCCCTGCATCATCCCTTCCTCACAGGCCTTCACACTATCTCTCACCAACCTATCATCTCTCATTCGCTCATCCAGTCCTTCTAATGGTCTTAATTTGTGCTCTGCGCACCGGAGAATTTTGACTCGCTCGTATGTACATTTTACACACATTCTTGTGGCGTCATGGCCGGCTCCACTATCTCCCCACCCATTTTCCAGTTCTTCGTAGCCGGCTCCGGTGATGGAGGGCCAGGGGATAACAGTGACATGGCGGATGCCGTAACCGAAGAGCCCAAAGAAAGGGGTGGAGTGGAAATCGCAAGGAGGGTAGAGAGCCATTGGGTCGCGCTTGTAGTTGAATATGAGGGGGTGTGCAAAGGAAGTGGGAATGATTATGGTGCGGATACCTTTGTGATGGAGGGCGAAAGTTGGAGGAATGAGTTGATTTGTTGCTTGTGTGGAGTATTTGAGGTCGTATGAAGGCAATCTACTGAGGGAATTGTGTTTGTTGGTGGAGTTAGTGATCAAGAATTGCTCATCGGGTGAAGAAGAAGATATAGCTCTCTCGTAGGCTTTCTGTTGCGCTTTGGTGCGTCGAGCATGCGGATTTGTAGTGCGCCACTCTCGATCGTTGAGTCTAGTTGATTCGAGAATGATGGTTTGAGTAAGATCTTGAGGGGTTCTGAGAACTGGAACTGTCTCTTTTCTATTCGCTTTGCCTTTTTCCTTATTAGGAGGTGTGTGGATTGGGAGTGGTAGCATTGTGAAAGTACAAGGTACTTTTGCTTTGATGCAGCGATTGCATGGTCCTTCTTCATCGCGCTTCAGCGTACATTTGGCTTTGAATTCGAGTCTGCATCGATTGCAAGAAACATATTTCCTGGGCGCGGCTTTCGGTTTCGCAACATTGGTAACTGTAGCTATAGCTGTCGCCAACAATTTATTCGCGATCTCTTTTTTAGTATTCGTACTTCCTTTTTTCTTAGCCCCAATGTTCTCAAGAACATCCGTCATCCTCATTGAAGGTCCCGAACCAGCTTTAGGACCAGCAATACATTTCACATCAGCTTCTTCGCAAGCTTTGCAAGAATCAACATCCTTTCCACCATCATCCGCATAGGAACATCGTTTTCGCAGATTTTCTTTGCAGCGAATACAGGAAAGTTTTAGTTCGGGCGGGATGATGAGTTCACAATCGATACCTGCATCTTCACAGCCCTCACAAGGCCATTCATGGCTATATTCTATGAGAGAGCATTCGTCGTCGCTGGCTTTGAAACAGCCTTTGCAGCTGCGACGTTGGGGGTGGCCGTTGTTTAGATCGCAGAGGGTTAGACCGTCGGATCTGGGATTGTTAAATTTTTTTTTTGCAAAGTGGTCAGGGGAAGGAAAATAGGACGTACCTTCGGTTATGTGAAGTTTTAATTCTCTTTCTCCGTGTAGAGGGAGCTGGATAGTCAATCGCAATCTCCTCATCTTCATCATCACTCGAATCTTCATCATCCGCTTCATGAATCGGTGGAAATTTCCTCTCATCATCTTCGGGACTTGGCGTGATTTTTCTCAAATACTCCAATCCTCTTTCACTAGTCAATTTAATCGTAACCATCAGCTCAAATGACCCCTGTTCCTTAGTTTTTCTCCCACTACCCGTACCCACGCTCTTTACAGATTCTCCTCTATTCTCCTTATTCTTCTTAGTCGTCGCTCTCGTACTCCTCGTGTTTCGTTTCTGTTCCAAACTCGGGTCATAGGTTCCGCTATCATCTCTATCAGCGCCAGCGATTCCAATTCGTTGCGCTTGTCCTTTGATAGCGGCAGTGCGTTTTGTGCTGTTGAACATGATACTTAGTTCTTGGAAGTTACGGGGCATATTGCATCGCATGGATGGAGAGGAGTGGTACGAGGGGAGAGAGAAAGTTTCTGAGGCTGGAGCAGCAGGGGCGTTGAAATCAGGGGCTTCGGGGGAGGAACTGGTGGAGCGGGATCTGGTATTGCTGTCCATTTCGACGTCTGAGTTGTCATCGAGGCTGGCATCTGGATTGACGTCGGGGTCTTGCTCGGGCTCGGGGTCAGGAGGCAGTAGATCTACTTCAAAGCTTGGAATGACAGGCTGAACAGTGTTCGAAGTTTCGAGGGTGCTATTTGGTGCATTGGAGAAAGTCCTGGCTTGTGCTGAGGCTGGTCTAGTCGGCTTGCTGCTCGGAATATCTCCGAAGATGCTAGTCTGGGCAGAAACAGGACTTTTCGAATGAGTATTTGAAACACTTCCAAATATGCTAGCTTGAGCAGAAACTGGACTAGTCATAACACCACTTGAGCCATTTGAAAATGTACTAGTGTGAGCAGAAACGGGGCTGTTATTAGTGCTACTAGGGACATCAGAGAAAACACTCGTGTAGGCAGTAACTGGGCTTGCCATGGCGCTTTCGGCATCTTCAGAGAGAATACTAGCCTGAGCGAAGTTTGCGCTGTTGAACATATTGGGAAGGCCGAAGATGCTTTCATTGAGATTTTCTTGATTGATGTCGTTTGTGACATTTGGATTGTCACCATCCGGGTTGGGATTGGATTTGTTGTCCATATTTACCATTGTTGAATCCTGAATTGATTCAGACTTGTTAGTGACGAATCTATCAAGACAGCGATGAAGAAACGAAACGACAATGCCAGGCATTGTATATACTCCTTGAGTATAAAGTTGACTTAGAACTGAGAGTATATGTTAAAGGTAAAGGACGACAAGGTTGCTATCATCAACAGTAGTTGTTGTCGTATAGTATGAAGTATCGTCGATATATCATATACTTTATGCCATTTGACAGAAAGGCAACTGCGAGTTACATATAGGCAAGTATAATATAAGATGGAGAGGAAATACAAAGTGAAAAAGATATCGTTCATCGTTAATGAAACCCCGATGAAAGTCACTACATTCAGTTGACGAAGTGAAATTGGCGAGTGCTGATGAAGCGAACTTCGTTCCCCTAAAATGCAGAACCACAAAACTAATGAACCGAGAAGGTGAAAAACTACTACAATAAAAAGGTCAACTTACCTTCGACTTTTCCCCCGAAAATTTGCAGAAAGATATTAGAGATCCTGAGGAATGATTTGCAGTTAATAATAACTGATTTGGAGTTGTGGTGGTGGAATTGTGTAAGTTCTGTTAATTATTGGATATTGTTGTAAGATGGATAAGTGGGCTGAGGCGTCCGAAGGACTTGATTACCACCAGTTTGACATGGCCCGTGTGTATACTACTTTTTGCTTATCGGTATTAAGGTATATATATAAAAATATTGGATGAGCTCTTGGAACTCGGTGAAGGCAATATGAAAGATACACAGAAGTGTGAAGAAGAATACAGTACAGTTCTATGCTGAAAATGTATATTCTCGTATCCAGCAAGTTCAATGGCTAAAGAAATTTATGTACAGATTTCATTAGAAGCAAAGCTATCTTGTCCCTTCCGAATAATCTATAACCACCCACAGTACACTTTTGCAACAACCAGCAACAAAGAATTCAAACAAGACTATGTAATTACTGAACTGAATACAGGCTATAAGCACGAATTTGAACTATGTCAATAACCCTTTGTACCACTACTAACATTTTGCTGATCAAACGTATACAAGTCATGCCCCGAGGTGGGAGTCAATTCCTAGGAGATTGTTCGAGAGGCTGTTCGGTGTATGAAGCTGGTGCAAGAGACATACAAGGAATACATTTTAGATTAAAATTCTGAGAATTTTAGCAGACATCCAACGAGTCTCTAGCCTTGCTTGAGTTCATCGACTTACCTTCTTAGCGTCTGGATGAAGAATTGCTAGAGACCATTCATTCACTATCAACCTTCAATATCGCTGACGAAGCCATCAATGCTTCGAATAGATTCTAAGAATATCAGAAGATGATTGCCTCATGATCCGAGCTCATTCCTTGCTATCTCTCAATAGAATAGAAAGAACCATTTATCGGCCGGTAGACTGAACCGCCTTGGACACTATCTGATGGTGTAGGGCACAAAATGCTACACCTCACACTCTTTCCAATCCAGCCCTCATTGATAACAAGGATGAGAACGCACAAGTGCACAATTTGAAGTGCCATGGACAAGCACATGATGAACCTCACAATTGACGGTCGAAGAGTCCACAACAGGAGTCGGGCGATCTTATCAGATCTATTGATCAGGAAAGATGTTATCCGCACCAGCATCGGTGTGAAGCCATCAAAGAAGACGAATATTTGTATGCCTAAGGCGAAGGATACAAGCAATAAATGCAACAGGTCAACGGTTTCGCATATCGGGTCTTTTGATGTCTTGTCTCGTAATTCTCGAAGCATGTATTTCATGTACTCCAAATAGAAAAGGACCGAAAATCCGAATAAACGTCCTGCACCCCAAAAGAAGTCTTGTACATTTCTTTGGTCCAACAAGTCCATTGTATCGTTACTGTGAGGTGGAAGATGGGAAACCAATTGTTATTATGATGAGGTGATCAGAGCTCTATCCCGTAATGAGTAGATGTTCTGGCGGTGTTAAGCCGATATGAAGATTAGAGGAAGCAGACAATTGTTTGTTTGACTCTTTCTACCTACATTAAACATTGATGCCATGAGGGGAAGGCCCGAAGGTGACCAAAGCCAAATCGAGCTACCTTACAACATGACGTTCAATAGTTCCTTCCCTAGGTCTGATTTGTGGATTTGGAATACAGATCGGCAGTACCTCGAAAATCAAGAAACCTGGTACCTTCAGAATGTTCGAAAGTCTTGTTTTGGATACTTTAACAGTTTACACAAAATAAATTGGTAGGTAGCTTCCAACTCTTAAGGTACAAAAGGAAAGGAATCCATGGTGACACACCATCATGCATTAGAGAACCGAACTATCAGATACTCGGAAAATACGATTGGAGGAAACTAAGTTTCTGATTCATGATAGTGAAATGCTGAATGCATATTTTAAGGAAGGATGACAACCGCAAGACAGCTAGATCCGATTGACATGTCATCGGCTCAAATTCGGCCTAAAGTAAAGATGCATCTAGCATGATGACTAAGCTAACTCGGCAAATCAATTTTTACATTTTCTTCGCAACCATAAAATGTTTTTGTCTCTAAAATAATCATTAACACACAAACTTTGTACAATTCAACAATTATGGTAAAATTCCATTGATGATTGTTTCTTTCCTCTCCCATATGGCGGGATGAGGCTTCTTTTAATTCGGCACGGCGAGACTGTCGATAATGTTGCCAACGTATAGTAAGCTTATTCCGCTTTGCAACATTTTCAATTTTTAGTTAACTTTTTCAAGTGCCGGCGTCACAGACTCTGCACTAACGAACCATGGCGTATTGCAAGCCAATCGACTTGGCACCCATCTCGCAGCTTCGAAAGTTTCTCATATATTCTCTTCCGATCTTCAACGAGCTATCAAGACAGCAGAAGCTATTCGTGTTGCTCAGGACAATGTCTCTTCTTTCGAAGTGACAAAGCTTGAGCTCCTTCGAGAACAAGACTTTGGTCACTATGAAAAGAAAGCATTTCATGAACGTTTCAAAGATTCAAACAAAACTAGCAAGGAAGTTCATTCTGAGGCACACCGAATGGATTCAGGATTCAAAGATGTGGAGTCGAAGGAATCGATGAAGAGGCGGATGGAAACATTTGTCAATGAGCATCTGATACATCTTCTCTACATGGATGAAGACAATTTGAATGATCATACCATTGCCATCGTGGCCCATGGTATCATTTTGAATCATCTCTGGCGAGTCATCCTAAGACGATTCAATCCAAAGAATGTCTCAATTAGTCCTGACGCTCCACGTCCCGAACGTGGTCTAGAATATCTTGGTGGTTGGTCCAATACTGGCTACTTGGATCTAGATATCAAACCTATTCAAGAAGTGTCACCCTCCAAAGTTGGTTCGGTGCCTTCAGTATTGGATAATCAATCAAAGGTTCAAGGCACAGTGAAGCTTCCAAATCATGCTGTTGACAGGGTCGAGGCTACCATGTCACTCATAATAAAATCTGTTAATAACATGGATCACCTCAAAGGGCTCAAGAAAACCCGAGGTGGATTAGGAAGCTTAAAACATGATTCCACTCAAAGAACCATGGATTCATTCTTCAAAAAAAGGAAGCTTGGATGATACAATTTTGGTAAGCATATTTGTTTTCATTTTATCGGAGGATGGAGAGTAATATGATGATATACCTTATTCACAGACCTGTTCTGTAATCTTCTATGTGGACAAAAAAAGTACCAACTGCTGTCTGATTACTCTTAACTTCATCATCATATTCTTGAAAAGACTTGGAAGCACCTTTTGCTAACATATTCAATAGATTTTGTACTCCAATAGGCAAATTGCCTTCCACAGCGTATGTTGATTTCGTTTTTCTCGCGGTCTTCCAGTTCCAACTTAGTTCTTCAATTTTATTATACTTTACAAAATCATATGCTTCCTTAATATATTACAATTTTTGTGAATGATGCTCGACCACCGTGAATGCCTCCTTGGATTGCACATTGATAGAATATGTCTTCCTTCCATCACCCACCCTGCTAATCAAATGTACTGCATCTACATCTTATGACCCTCGCCTATTCCTCTTGGCCCCTGCGAAAGTGGCAAAATAGGCAAAATAAGCGTCTCATCACCACCAACAACAGTCGTACGATTTTTAAGCGAAATAGTATGATGTCGTACGATGAGACTCCTTCATGGATATTGACTAGCGAATGGGGTTGGAAGAAGTTTAGAAGTACGGCGATAAAGAAGAATTAAGGAATTTGTTGCATGTCTGAATTTGGGCCCGAGTTTGTGCGGTGTATGGTATTGGATAGGTGGCAAAGTGTGGGGGGGGGGAGCGACGGAATGGGCATGGAAAAGATTTTGTTGCATGTCTGAATCTGAACCCGAGTTGAATGGAAAATTGCGGATGATGAATGAAGGTGGAAGGGAGATGAGAGTAAGTGATGGGTGGGTACAGTGGGTCAAAGTCAGGCGAGAGGTGAGTAGCAAGAGATGGAGTGATGATTAGTTGATGTGTAGTTTTACCGATGTTGACAGGGTATCGCTTTGGGCGTGTTACATATAACCACAGTATGGAAAATGTATGCACATAATTGTGCATGTTCTTTCTTTATCTTGATGCATATCTTCATGGGCGGGATGCTGCATGCAGTATATAATACTACTACCGATGACGAATCAGTAGAAGAATCTCTCTGCTTCCCCACACACATCTTGCACTTTTAAGCGTTTCTCTTGAAGAAGTACATTCCAAAGAATAGACATTTCACGTTCAGATAGATATTAATAACATGCCAATTTCATATGTATCTAAATTAAACATTAATGCATTATCTTTTTGCCGTGTATTTATATTGAATATAACGATCTTTCCCATCGCATCAGGTATTCATTGTTTTCCTCTCTCGTCCATTACCACCCCGTGAAAACTCTCGCAAACAAAGCATCAGACGCAAGCAATACCAGTTTAAGATATCAACGCAAAACAAGATAAATCCAAAAAAATCCAAATCCAAGCAATGTCTCAATAAGAATCATTCGAAACATCAAATCAATAACATCCAAATTGGAAAAATCAAAGTAACAACAACCCTCCAACAGCAAACCCAACAAGTCCGATTACAGCACCGCCTTCAAGCGCCTTAACTCTCTCAGCACCACCAGTGAACTGTCCGAGAATAGCTCCAGCACTAGTTTCAGCGGGTCCGCCTCCAGGAGCCAAGGTCGTGAATGTTTGTCCTGCAGATGTAAAGGTGGTAATGACGCCAGCGGGAATCGTAGTCGTGAGGGTAAGTCCCGAAACAACGGTTGTGGAGACGATATTGACAGGACCCTCTGTGGCAGGTACAACAGTGGCTTCGCCGTTGACGGTGATTTCGACACCTTGGACGGTTTGAACTCTGTTGTTGGCTGAGATGGTAAGAGGAACGATAGGAGCGATGGGGATAATGGGGATAGAGGTGATGGTTGTGATGGGTGGGTTGACGGTGGTGATTGTGGTGAGGACGGGGAGGATGGTGATCTCGGGGAAATTGGTGTTGGGTGGTGGAACGACGTTGCCTTGTTGAGTACC
This sequence comes from Botryotinia convoluta, assembly GCA_004786275.1. Lineage (NCBI taxonomy): Eukaryota > Fungi > Ascomycota > Leotiomycetes > Helotiales > Sclerotiniaceae > Botryotinia > Botryotinia convoluta. The sequence goes on along the minus strand of PQXN01000055.1, from coordinate 114,101 downwards.
AGTGTTGGTTACAACGGGTGGAGGAACCACATTGGTTGTTGGGATGAGAGGAGGTGGGACCACATTAGTTGTTGTTTGGGGAGGAGGTGGAACCACATTTGTGGTTGTTTGGGGAGGAGGAACAATCTGGGTTGTGGGTGTAGAAACGATGCCGGAGTTGCCACCGGTTCCGCTTCCGGTGTTGGTAGCGGTGGTAGCGGTGGTAACGGGTGGGGGAGAAGTCGTAGTGACGACGCTGGAACTTCCACCTGTAGCACTACCGGTTTGGGAACTTTCACGACTGGTTGTAAGACCAGATCGGGTGCCAGTTCCAGTGCCTGACGAGGATGAGGAAGATGAGGATGAGGAAGAGATGGAAGAAGAGGTGGAAGAAGAAGAGCTTCTCGAAGTACTGGAAGTGCTAGAAGTTCTTGAAGACGACTCAGAGGTGCTTCTTCTAGTGCTAGAAGTTGATGTTCGGCTGGTTGTAACACCCGATATAGTACCGGTTGAAGAGCCAGTTAAAGAAGATGATCGAGTTGTGGGCTGGACGGTACTGGTTGGACGGACCGTTATTGTAGAAGTGATAACGACGGTGCTTCTGATGGTCGTTGGGGGGGGTCTCTGAGAAGTTGGTGGCGGTTTTTCAGAAGTTGGCTTGACGGGTTTGGAACTATGGTGTCCATTATCGTTATCATTGACATTCACATTCGTGTTTTCATTGACATTGGTGTTGGTGTTGCTGTTTGAATTGCTATTTCCATTCTCGTTGGCATTGCCATTTGAATTTCCGTTGCCATTTCCATTTCCATTACCATTTCCATTGGTATTAGCATTGACTTCAGCAAGGGCACTATCAATTTGATCTTGAATTCCACCCTGCGGAGCCGCGAGCGAAAGGGCAGCGAGACCCGCTACGATAGCGTAGTGAAAACGCATCTTGACAGTGTAGTTCTAAACGCTTGATATTGGAAAGTTCGAACGAGGGAGTTATCGGAATTCTAAACTTTAGAACGAGGGTATTTGACGAGAAAAGTTTCACGAGGTCAAAACCTGGCTCAGACATGACTGGCATGGTTATATACAACTACCTCTCTGGAGAGCTTCTTTATCCGATTATTACCGCAAGCGGGAGTTCAGGGGGGGGCAAATTGTCCTATCTATAGATACTGGAATCGTTTGCACGTATATGACGTCCATGATTACGGGAGTGAACTCGGTTTAGGAATAGGTTTGAAGAGACCTCATCATGAAAACGTAGAGGATGCCAAGATATTAGTGAGTGAACAAAGCAATTTATGATTTCAGCTTCCTCTGTATCGGTTACGAAAACAGATGTGGAAATAGTAGTAAAGTTATTTATGGAAACATACTGAGACTGACGGATCAACTGCTTGCTCAAGCTTGATAGCAGGCAAATCCACTTCTTTATTCCTTGAATATCCGCTTTCGAAAACCTGTACTCGAACCGACCAAAAACCCTCCAATATTCGTGTTCATCACCTCTTTCTGAGCTTAATTACTCAGCGGAATCTAGATCTCTAATTTTCGATATTAACTGATAGAATTTTTGTTCGCAGACTTCGGACCGACGGAGATGCTTCCAGTCTCGCTTAAGCCGTCCGCATTCTTCAGCATGCCGAACTCGAGAATTGCTGCATGCAATTCTCGGGTCTTCAATGCTTTTTGATGTCTGCGAAATTTTGTTTCTCTTCGCTCTGTAAAGAGCAAATTTTAGTTTAGCTCGTGTCTCCGCGCCCTCAATACGCCTGCAAACTTTCTACCGTCAATATTTCCAACCTTTTTACGATCTCCTTTTGGCTACCTACACACCACCTACATCCTCTATTGTCTTCATCGCAAATAAAAGTATCTAGATAGTTTCCTAATGTTCAGATATCAAGAATTTCAGAACAACAAGCCAACGAAAGAGTAAAAAAACAACTCGTGCCATCCTCCAAAGGGCATGATTTGAAGCAGTCCTTAACTAGTATTCTATATATTTACAGTAGTTAGTAGTCAAAGTAATCGCTCTAAGCACATAAAAATAATGAATTTAAACTCAAGAAGTAATTTGAAGAAAAAAAAGAATAGATAGTTGTGAATGAGGAAGAGTAAAAGTGTCGGGAAATTTGAATTTATGCGAGAAAGTATTTACGAAGATCACCAAACAGATAACCGTGAACGAACAAATACTCACATGCAAATCAGATTTCATGAATAATCTAGTTCTCACCACAAGAACAGAGTAATTCGCAAGATTTCACCATTTAGCACTCTGAACCGCGCTCATTGTTTCATACACGCATTCGGAATGTGAGATCTCTTCATATCGCAATCAACACATTCTGCATCTACATTCCATACAGCTCTAAATTTAGCTACATCCTCAAACGAACAGTTGAATCCTAGGTTCTCTATGGCGGTGCAGAGTTCCAATTGCTCTGAGAAGTCTTTTTATTGCTGAATTCAATTCACGGAGAAACAGGCCCAAATTTTCTTCACACGCTTGATGCTGTCAACAGCCAAATTATCTTCCTCATACGATTCAATTCTTGGGCGCCGAATTAAAAGTTAGATTCCCTCCCTAGAACATTTGGAATCTAGAACTATGAGCTGAATTTGAACTTTCAAATCATCAAAATCTAAAACCTTGAGAGCTTGGAAGCTTTAAACTCTTTCAGATCCGAGTAATCAGATCATTAAGACATTCAAATTACTTAAAATATCCAGATTACTTAAAACATTTCAATTTGATATCTAATTTGCTGCTTAAACCTCAACATTCTCGAACAAGAAGGTTGGGCCGCCAGGAATCGCTTGCTCAGCCATGTTTGGCAAAGTACCATACTCCTTTTCCTCACCACCCTCAACTGGGACAATAACACCCTTCTTTCCGCCCTCCTCACCATCTACAATGACTAATTCTATCACCGACAGTCCAGCCGCCTTCTTAAGGCCAGCTACCATGTTCTTGAGTGTTGATTTCTCATCGAAGGCCAACTTTCTCTCAAACACTTGCTCTGGAGCCTCACCACTTTGCAATCTTCTCTTCAAGACTTGTACAAAAGGCATAGCTTTCTTCATTTCACCCATCTTAGTAATCTTTCCATTTAGTTCCTTGTCATTAGCAGTCTTTGCCTCTGGGTTCCAAGACTCGCGAACAAGGTCGATGTACTTTTGTTGCCAAACAGGGAATTTAGCGGCAGAGAAGATGGTAAGCTTCTTGGGTTTCTTGAGATCGTATCCGATGTCCTTTTCTTTTGCTTTCTTCTTTTGTTGAGCGGCTTCTGCAGAAGTGATATTCGAGGATGTAGAGCGGACGTAATCGCGAGCAGCACTGAGAGCTGGAATTGGAGCTGGAACGTCGGGGTAAAGGGCGTTTTGAATAGTAGTGGGTTTGTGGAGGACCTCGAGCCAGATATATTCAGACCAATGAGGCGCAATGACAGCCAGAAGAAGAGCTTGAAGCTCGATATATTGGAAGATCAGATCTTTATGCATCTTGATTCCGGCAGCGATGCTGGCTTCACGATAGAAGTCACGAGCGCCTGTGAAGTCATAAAGAGCCAATTTGAGGGCAAGTTTATAGTCTGTTGCTTCGTAATGTTGACGACATTCGTGAACAATAGCATTCATTTCGTTCTCGAAGAGCGCATCAAGGAAATCGTTCTTCTCTCCAGTACGAAGGTTATTTTGATCCTTGACCATGTCCTCACACCATTCTCGAAGGGTGTAGAGACGGAGAACATTGTTATCAGCAACGTCTTCCTCGAAATTGGCATCTGCAACTCCATCTCCTGCATCAGCTAACGCGATACGACTGGCATCTGCACCATATTTGTTGATCATGTCAAATAATGTCATGAAGTTGCCAGTAGATTTACTCATCTTCTCTCCATTCAAGAGCAAGTGGCCATTGGCACGGACACCCTTTGGCCAGTACTCTGGAGGGAATATGGCAATATGAATGTAAAGGAAGAAAGTGAGATGGTTAGGAATAAGATCCTTTCCTGATACTCTAAGGTCAAGTGGATACCAGTACTCGAATTCTCTTCTCATAGACTCGAGGGTGTCCTTTGGAATCTTGCTCTGGTTCAAGATTTCATCGCTGATATCCCGACGAGCAAAGACATAATCCCAAATCTCGTCTGTCATCTGCTCTGCTTTGATTCCAGCAAGACCTTGGGTCTTACCGAAGATGTCGTTGTGAAGATAGTGAGCAATGGTGTAGTATGCCATATAAATGGTACTGTCGCTCAAACTTTCAACCAAGAAATGAGGATCCCAGGGAAGTTTCGATCCAAGACCATAAGTTCTGGCACAGGCCCATTGATTGAGCCAGTTGAGGACACCTTCAAATCCATTTTTGGTCTCTTGCGAGTAAGTGTTCAAACCAGAATCAACATGTGCGAGGGCCTCCTTTCTCCAGGAGTCCTCTCCATAGTCAAGGTACCATTGATCCATTAATGCAACACAGCAATCATCTCCAGATCGACTGGTGACCTTTCGCTCTGGTTCTGAGTATGCAAAGCCCTCACCAGCGTCGATAATTTGCTTTCTGACCTTAGGTTTGGCAACTTCAACCTTCTCTCCCTTGAACTCTCCAAATGTCATGGTACCTTGATAGTAACCCTCCTTGTAAGCAAGCTCTTTTGCCTCTTCCAATTTTGTCTTGTCCTTTGGTGAGGCAATCTTGAGCTTCTTCACCAAGAACGGAGCGCACATATCTCCAAATGAAGGCGTATTGATGACAGAAATAATTTCTAATTCGGCCCATTCTTTTTTGATACCATAATACTCCGCCTTCTTCGCGAGATCCATAATAGTCGCATAATCATCTGGGCTGTCAGATGGTACACAGGTGACAACTCCAGTACCTTTGGTAGGAAGTACCGACTCCATAGGAAGTATCCTGATACCATCCTTGTGTACAGAGAGAGGAGCTTTGACTAAAGTTCCAACACATGCTGAACCAACAATCTCTGCAACCTTGTCGACTTTACCATTTTCAGAGAAAATATCTTGATACGACATGTTTTTTGCCGCGCGATCGGTAATCACGAAGTATTCCTTTTCTGAAACTTTGAAAACACCATACGTAATCTTAGGTCCGACGAAACAACAGTTTTGACCATACATCGTCTCTGGTCTAAGAGTAGCGGGTACGAAGAAAATATCCGCATCCGCTGGGACTTTATCCTTAATAGCAGCTTCGGCTTCTGACGACCATTCCAAAACCTTTAACTTCATAGCTAAGTAGTCTTGTGGGCCAACCCCCTCTCCGTCACTTCGATCATGGTCCATGCATGGTTGCCCGTCCTTTGGCGAGTAAATTGTGTATCTCTTTCCGAATTTAATTTTCTTAAGCTCCTTGAGGCGATTCATCTGCCATCGAACGAAAGCATCGTAATATGGGTTGGCGTCAGTTGTAACGAACGATCTCCTCCAATCAATACGAGCTCCAAAATTCGTAAGGTCTCGTTTACACAGAGGAGAGAAGTAGGCACCCCAGTAATGTGGGTCTGCGAATCGATGGATGTCTTCCAATGGAATGCCTAATGCCCCCATGATCTGGAATTGGTACTTCATCTTAACAACTTTTGCGGCAGCCTTTCCTTTTTTCGCGGTGAATTTAGTGACGTCTTCGTGATGGGTGGTTGGTGTAGGGGTATTTGTCTTCTCTTCCGAAACCTCTTCTTCCTTGTAGTTTTCAAAGTTCTTTCCGAAAAGCTTGATCTCCTTCACAAGCTTGTCGGCGGCTGCTTTGATAGGTAAACCTGTCAAATGGAAACCCATAGGGAACAGAGTTCTCTTTCCTTGCATACGTGCGAAACCTGCAGTAAACTCGATCTTACTGACGGTGAAACTGTGACCAGCATGAAGAGTGCCGTTCATATAAGGATATGCCATGGTACCAAAGAATTTAGGGTGCTGTTCGCGCAACTCTGCGGCGGAGACAGAGTGGAGGGGAACATCGGAAGTTGAAGGAGCATCTGGTTGAAATACACCATCCTTTTCCCATTGTGCTTGGTACTTTCTCTCGATTGCAATAAGTTTGTCTCTCTTCTCTGTCTAAAAGGTTTCGTGGTTAGTAACTATTGTGAATCAGCCAATTGAGGGGTACTTACGCCTTTCAACTCCTTGGTTTTGGAGATTGTGGCATTCTCCAAAGCCTTCGCAGTGGCTTCAACAGCTGCCATGATTGCGATATTGAAATTCTAAACCTTTCAATATCCTCTCTGCAGAGTATATGCTGTTGCTTTAGAAGTTTCACTGAGTCAGAGAGACCGCACTGAAATTCGGGTCACCAACTGAGAAATTGCGGGCTGGTGGGATGTTTATGCATGAATGCCTAAGGCCAAAAACAATTACAGTATTGTCCAGCTTCAAGTGAAGCTTGAAACGATTTTATAGTTATAACATCAATAAGAATGTTCCGCACACTTGTTAGACGTGCTGCCCAGCAGACCCGGCTAGAGCTACCATACGATCCGAATGCAAATCCTTATAAGGCGAAAAGACTGTGGCCTCCCGATTTCTCGAAATTATCACAAAAGCATCAATTCCGACTTGAACGAAGATACAAAAGGAGAACGAAGCTCAAGTGGGCGAGACCGAGATGGACAAAAGCTGTTAAAGTCGCACAATTGAGTTCTATTCTATGTGGGTAGACTATGAGTGGGTACATCAGATTACAGAATGCTGATATATGGGAAACAGTTGTGATAGTTTACGGAGTACTCTTCGCCGATTGGAATAAGGACAACTTGGTTCACGAGGGGGCACCATTTCAAGGAGTATGAATACCTATGCATTTAATAAAGACATGAAATATTGACGAATCATAGGTTCGGGAATGGTTTTTTGGACTTACAGGATCACTGTGGTCAAAGGATCAAGTTCACAAACGTTTAGATCAAGCCGAAGATGTATCACCTGTAGCAAAGAATAGCACCTGAAGCACAGGTCATGTTTTCGAAGCTATGGTAGAACGTCGCGATATTGTATAATTTGTAGTAGTATATTCTCGGCGTGGAGGCGTTAGATACCAATGGGATGGAAGTGTACATGATGCATGGACCAGAAATCTTCCTCAAAATATCCTTGCTTTCTCTTCAATCCTTCATAGATCTCGTTTACTCGATGACACTCTTCTGTAACCTTGAATCATCGTTAGATGTTGAGAGCACAGTTTGGCGGTGATATATTTGCAACCAAGAAGAGCGATGTGCTGACAACATTTGGGGCTCTTTTGTGCTCATAACTAGTAGATGTGAGACTTATGTTATTCCAGCTGATGAACCGACTTTGGTGTTGAGAGTGTTGAAATGCCCTCTACAAATGCCCTCCGGTATGTTCCTCGCTGCCATCCTTCGATCAAGTATTTCTGCAACCTTGTGGTCTTGCTTAATGATGGGCGTTCTCTTATCGTAGTTGGTCTTGGGTGTAACCAAAACAGTCGCTAGCTTTCATCGAGTAGCCCAGGCAAAATTCCCCCCCATTCCCATGCCTCCTAATGCTCCGCCCCTTCCTTCATTCAAGGGTCTCTTTGCTACCTTTCCCTGTGCCTTCACCCCTTCCACAACTCTCTCTAACTGTGTCTCAATAACAACACCGCCCACGATCATCTCGCTCAAAGTTGCATGCAGCGTCTCAAAATTGAAGATCAAATCTAGCTCGCATACATTCTCAAATAAACGATCAAGTGCCTCCACATATACTTGTATCAGATCAATAAGAGCAAGTGGTGATTCGGTAGATGTTGAAATAATGATGAAGTATAGTGTCGCATAATGGCGATATGTGACGAGGGAAGGGATATCGTTATGAGGAGATGAATCTGTTTTGGATGTGGAGGAGGAGGCGAGAAGAGGCGGAAGCGGAAGGAAATTGCATGAGCCCGCAGGACGATTAGAGACGAGTGTGAATATTTCTGAAATAAGTCGCTGTTGAACTGATGTTTCCTGGTTGGGCTGTTAGTAACGATTATTTGGAGGATGGTGAGTGGCTGGTACTCACTAGTTGTGTGTAGAATTTTGTAAGCCGTGGTTGCCCAGCATTATTGAAGACAAGAACTGCGTTGATCATCTTTGAGTGCAAGTATATTGAGAACCAAACGAGTTTGTTGTTTGCACAGAATTATGTTAAAGGCCGACAAAAGAAGGCTGAACACGATGCAGGTGATAGGATCGTGGTGTGGAAATCCCGATATGCCAATGAAGCGAAAAAACGTGGGGTAGCTAGCTCAAAGCTTAATTCAATTGAAGTAGAATTGGAACGGTCAATTCATCCACCCAGAACCTATCCCATCAATCCTCCTCTTCTATCCTACAAAGCATTCCATTCAAACGAAACAATGACTCGCACATTCCTCGCAAAGATTCTTCGCAGTGCGCCCCGCCAATGTGGCACCTCTCGAAATTTCCTTGCGCGCGGTCGAACATTTCCAATCATTCGACCGAGTGTTGTTTATCAAACCTTCCGCCCTATCACAATTTCGAACAAAGTAGGCAAAGGATTGTCCCCGGAATCCGAGAATCCTAAACCTAAGATACTGGAAAGCAATCCAGAACCAAAACAAGCTGCTGAGCTCAGTCAAGAACAATATAATGAGTTATCGGATAAGTATATGGATATGATGGTTGAGAAGTTAGAGGAGTTGCAAGAGGAAAGGGAAGATGTTGATGTCGAATACAGCGTACGTTTCTTCTTCAGGCTCACGCGCCTTCTATGAGGTGCTTTCCTAGAACTGACTGAGATCTCTATATAGGCTGGAGTTCTTACACTCTCATTCCCACCCATCGGCACCTATGTAATCAACAAGCAGCCACCAAATAAACAAATTTGGCTTTCTTCTCCCACATCCGGACCAAAGCGCTACGACTTCGTGATTACGAGTGAGGGTCAAGATTCAAAAGAAGGCACAGGATCAGGGGAGTGGATATACTTGAGAGATGGGTCGTCTTTGAATGAACTGCTGTTGAATGAGGTCGGCGTCGACTTATCGAGTTCATACACTCCTGATATCCAAGGAGATGAGTGAGCACCTTACAGATTCGAGACAAATCCACGGATGGATCTCGCGAACAAATTTTTTTGTTTTTGCAAATGGTGGGCTCTAAATCGAACATCAACCGGCGTTTTCTGGCAGTGGTATTTTCACAACTTGAGATTCATGAATATAGGGAACCGATGAGACATTGAGGTAGCTTTTTAATTTGGGCATTGCCTGATGATAATGGACACAGTCTGAATTTCTGACTACCTGCTCATTATAGACACAATATAGCTTCTCCAAGAGATCTAATTCTCTTTATTTCTTGTCCCCTGTGACCTCGGCTTGATCCAATCTGGTTCTATTCTTGCGGAATGTTTCTTCGCAGAATGACGCTGGACTGGACGCTCATCGTTGGGCGCGTATTTTGTTTTGGAAAGTATTTCCGTCCTCACTTTCACATATCCCTCAATTATCCTATCTTCCAGAAAACCTCCATTCTCGGGTCGATGCATGATATATATAGCCTCGGATCATCAACCTACTCAAGTCGCAATCGTCACCTGAGGGCCATCTTGATCTCCTTCCGGCTTTGGTAAATCATCCTACGTCACAAAAGGATTAGCATACGATTTAAGAATACCTTTCACATAAGAGAAGCCATAATGGTATGCCATCATATTGGCTTCGAGCAATTTTCCCCGTCAGAAAGAATGAAACTTACCACCTCAAAAATAACTTTGATCATCAAACTACAACTTGGACAGACTCCAATGTCTTCGCCGTCTCTCAAATCAGCAATACCGATTTCAAATCGATCGCCACATGGACATGGATAATGATAGATTTGTAGGACTGGATCATAAGTCATATCCTCGATTTCGATTTCGTCGTAAATATTTTCGGCCATATTTCTTTCCTTTTGCAATGATCTCCGAAGTATAAAGTCGCTGCTTTGTTTTTGTAATGTGTAAGATTTTATTTTCTTTGAGGGGTCACAACGTTGTGGGTAATGATGGCGGGGATCACAAGATTGACAAAGAAAAAATTGGCTCGGATTAGGTAATCAATCATTCGGGATCGTGGCCTTTAATAATCAACCCCCACTCCAGTTAGTCCGGCCAACCGAGATTGCTTAGACCTCCAACTGTTGGTTTCTGTTTCTAGAATCAAAAAGGTTATCCTATTATACAACACAATGCCCAAACACTCAAGGCATTCTTAGTTCTAGATGCGTTAGGCGGCTGTGTCTTCCAAGCAAGGTTAGATATTACAATGTCACGAAGTTCCTCATACCATTAAATCCTCTGCATCTTATTGGGCATCCTTTTTATAGACATAGCTGTGCTAGTTATTTCTTATTTGCCTTGCTGTCAAATCATCATCTGATGCCCAACAAAGAGTTTGATGTCAATGTTTGGTTTCAACGCCGATTTGAAATCGGTCGGATATGCCTCACGGACCGGCATAGTTCAGATGCAGAACGTACACCAGTTGGTGCAAAGTCATGCAAGTCTGGCAAGCTTTTGAGCGTGTTACAACAATTCTTCAAATACTCGTTGGCTTCTAGAAGACTGCGATTAGCATGGATATCAAAGCTATCGGGAAGTTTGACCATTTATTTCTTAGGATAGTTGGTTAGTTATCTTGTGGATTGTCTTCGTAGGTAAAAGTTGTCCATATTGTTTTTCCATCATCTAATACTACAGTTTATAAAAAACCATGCAAGTGCAACCACTACCGTATGAGCAATCAAAACGTTCGTAGATAGATGAGACGAGAGCTTCTCGAATGCAGCAAACCCAGCTTGTTCTCTCATTCGTCAAATGTCTGATTAGTCCCTCCCCCTGATATTAATCTCACTATTGTCTGATATGCAGTACGCCGCTTATGACCCTGGCATGATTATATCCCGCACGCCCTTTCGTTACGACCCTAGAAGATTGCCTATTACCATGTCCAGCCCTGTCAACGGCCAACCCTTGCGGCCTTAGCCGCAAACCTCAGCCATTTTCAAGGTGGGTTCGAGGGGAAGTCTTCGGTACATTGACATTTAACTTTAAATATTACCTGTCAGTCCTCGCATATTTCTCAAGATTTATAGTTTCATGAATTGTTTATTCAACGTCTCCAATCAATAATGTCCGAAATGTCAGATTATGTCAGAAAAAGAGCTTCTAGGCCTAAAGTCAGATCGGGTTGCGTAACTTGCAAGTAGGGTTTATCAATACTTTATTCCGAGCACAATTTTGACTTGATATACCTAGATTTCGAAGACTTAAATGCGATGAAGGAAAACCAGCTTGTTTTCGATGTTCTAATTCCGGGATTCGATGTCGTGGTTATACTATACAAGCACCAATATCAACGAAAAAGAAAGAAACTGTTCGACAAAGCCTAGTTCCTATACGTCCGGCACCACCAACTCTACCAAATCACGAACCCTCTTACCTAAATCTTAGTGAGCAAGAATTGCTATACTTTCAAGACTTTACATCTGCGACTTCTACCGATCCATATGGCATGATCGCGGACACAACACGCCGTACAGCCAGATCTATCGAGTCATTCTTTTGGACCGAAGTCGTTCTCCAGGAAAGCTTTTCCACGCCATGTATTCGTCATGGAATTGTCGCTATTTCTGCTCTTGTGCGGAGCTTTCAGATGGACACTACCAGCTCACAACAAATTCAAGATCATGAACAGTTCGCTCTTAAACAATACGGCAAAGCATTGCAGTCAACGAGAGACTTCATAGCAGATACAAAAAGTACAGCTGAACGTTCAAGAACACTGTTTATTGCCGCTACGATACTAGCCCACTTTGATTGCTTCTATGGGAATCGAGATCTTGCAATTTCTCATATGCAATGTGCCCGATCATTGCTTACAAAAGAGACCTCAAAACTCCTAGATTATAGATTCGTTAGTATTTTAATGAGTCTCGATAGTGTCAACTACTCCACTATGGGCTTCGAATCGGAATTCTCTTATCGCCAAGCTATATTTGGAAAAGAGCAGATTTATATCCCGGAATTCTTCTCTAGTATAGAGGAAGCAGTCAAAACTCGAAGTATACTTGTCACAAGAGCCAACAATCTCTATATAGAGATGTTCAAATATAGATTCACGCCGAGAAGAAAGATTCCTCGCTCGGCCATCAAGCTGAGAGACTATTATGTAGCGCAATTGAGACAATGGGATACTGTCTTCCGTCGATCTACATGGATGTCCGATTGCAAACCTGATATTACTGGGCATCCGGTGCTAAGACCAGAATCATTGAGAATGCGAATATTAATTAGTATTATCAAGCTTGCCACAAGTCTCAACGAACCGCAATCAGTCACGGACGAGCTCCTGGAGCCGTTTCAGTATATTGTCTCTTACACGCGAGATATAATAGACTATGAAAAATATTTGTTGCGAAGTATATTTTATCTTTCTTGGTAATATCTTATGAGATGCTCACTAAATTCACAGGCAAATCATCGTTTAATTTTGATATTCGCACCACGATACCATTGTTCGAAGTCGCATTGTACTGCCGCAATTCGCCGGCATTACGTGGTGAAGCATTGAAGCTGCTACTTTCTTCTCATCGGCGAGAGGGTGCATGGGATAGCCGTGTGATTGCAAGAATCGCTATATGGAAGATGGCTCTCGAACAACCAGGGATGGATGAATCTGGAACGATCCGTGAAAATGCAAGATACTATGGAGAGTCTTTCGAGGTCGATCGATGGAATAAAGAAATTCGGGTTACCTGCAGGCAGAATGACGAAAGGCTACCTGAGGGCTACCGAATAGTGACAGACATACTTCAATATGGAGAAACAGCGGATGAGCTCTTTCGCTCGAGTCTAGACCAGGTTACATCTTCGATTTTCTCGCCATAATATCTAATTACTATCTCTTCTGAGATTGTTTTGTTATATTTACGCAGATCTATCACTAATGTTAATGCCAATAAATTTTATAATCATCTCCGGGAAGCTGTAATCCCGCTTTCAGTCGTTGCCATTAGTTCCATTTGCATTACATGTACAGTCCATAAATTTCAGATAGCTTGATCGATTTCCTGATCGAAGGGGAAGGTGTTGTCAGCATGACACACAGAACAAACCAACATTACTGCTGTTATCTTATCAGCCACCTAAAAGCTGTCAAGGTTTCATTTTAGTATATTGCAAGGGGTACATATAAACATTATATTCGCGGATTAAATGGGGTGGGGGGGGGTACAGCAAACAATATAATCCGCATGTTCAAGATTATCAGCGTCGCTTCGGTCGGCTATTTATTATTAGCTGTTGGGATTTGATAGAAGAAAACGGTAATTAGCCTTACCCGTCTCAGATCTGTCGGTAGCAGTCGCTAAAGCTTGGTATGGGCATCCACCACGGACCAAGATCGCTTCTGCATACGACTATGTGGGTTAGAGAAACTTATGCTTGGCACAGTCAGACGCCAAAGCTTCCACACAAATTTAGAATCATCACTTGGTGTTATCGACATGGGCCATAACTCCCACCTGTAACAATTTTAATACGCCAGTTTACGAGTGGTCTTTCTTCAGTGTGCATGTATGCCATTGTGTAGGGTTTACTTGTCTACACTGCCGCCAGAAGCGCCACATTTTGTACTATTCAAAGTGAAAAAAAAAGAAGATCTGGGTATAGCAAATCCCAACACATACGAAATGGACGCTTCATGAACCAACTCTTCGGTATGACAAATTGTTGTCAGAAAAGAGAAGTTATTTCGGGACCGAGAAATCTCCCTGCGTTCCAAAAGCCTGGAAAATCAATCTAGCTCTTTCAATCTGCAATCTCTGATCTGCAATTCTAGCATTGGTAGCACAAATGCAGTCATTTTCACATTGGGATGCCAGGTTTGTATACGCCTCTTACGCGCAGATTGAGATGTGTTGATGGCCAGCTCCACAATAAATTATATCGACACGGCATTTAAACGGGTGTGATGAGAGTCCGTAGCACTAATTTGATGAACACAAAAATTGCAACACAGCCAATCATCTTCTGAGTTAAATTATGCCAGTTGCCCCAATTTAGGACCTCAAATAAATCGAGCAAAATTTGAAGGGATTACTAAAACTAACACTTGAAAATCCTGTACCACTAGGAACAAAAGTAACATTGCTGACATCCGAACCCGAATCTAACGGCATGCCGATAGCTGTATTTGAATGGAAAATGCAGGCGTGTCGAAAGTTCATGCCGCAGCTGATCCTTACATCCAGGTGGCATCACTGATGACTCGAACATCGCGTTCCATTGCATATGGAGCTTATGTGAAGTGGTTGTCAGCAGTGGACCTTGTGGAGGGCCTCTTTCAACATATCGTTTCATGTGGTAGCTTTATTACTGCTGGATAAATTGTCAGATGTATTTATAAAGTGGATCCTCGCTCTCAGTGTCCCAGTTTGGAACTATCAGACCACGAATGCGGACCCAGTAGTCTGGTTCACCTATTGAGTACCGAGCTTTGAATTAAGAAGTTCAACTATCCCGATTTTCATATTCGTTCCCGCCTTGGCCACGTTGTCAAATCGGCCCCCACTTCGTCAGCGCTTCCGGGTAAATCGGGACTGGGAATTCGGCTGAACATGTATCCGGGGTTGAAATTATCACCTCAAGATACTCCTAGCAAAACAACGGTTTCTACAAGCTAGTGTTTTTCATGTCATTGCCGTCTCGAAACATTATTTTTTGTGTATGTAATGACATACATTTTTGTTTCCGAATTGGATGAGAAACCTTGTGCTTTTCTACCCAGTTCTTAATCGTCTGCTTTTAACTCCTGGATCCTTCTTTCGAATTTTCTCTGGGGTAGTATTGAACCCCCTACTTCCTCCTTCACCCCGGTACCCCTTGCATATTATTGCCTTCATCGTGCACACCTTCAAAAGAGGCCATGTCTGACTGACAGCAGGCAGCAGCTGCATCGATTTTCAAATTGAAATCTTGTGATGCACATGAAATTTCGCTGTCGATGGCATGCTGCGAAATGACATTGGATGATACAGTATGATTGTCAGGATTGTGTTGATACCGATAGTTTGGTTGAACACACAACAGGACACAGTTATGGACATGAACCTTGATTCGACACGCGATCGATTTAAAAATGCTTTGCAGTTGGCCGAGAATTGGCCTGCTCGCCAACAGCTCTTATGATTCGGTGTGGTGATATTTTTCTTACCATAGAATGCTGGTCTTAGGCTTAGGTAGTGTACAAACATACACTGAGGTCACGTCGTTCAATCACTGAAGGTTGTGTAAAATATCTGATGTAATCACACGCTCCCATCAAATGTAACTTCTTATTATATCGACAAGCAGCATGGATGAATAGAAGCCTTCAACCGTCACCCACATTCACAGACTGTATCGTCTGTTTCCAACTGTTGCAAGTCTTGAGAAGAAGCACCCAATGGCAAAGTCCTCGTAAATGCTGCTTAGATTCGAGATATTTCTCGAGCTGTATGTCATCTGACGAAACGGCTAGCACAGCAGTACAATCTGTATATGCAGTCAGAGTCTCGGTCTTTCCCGTGAGCCATATTATGCGCATATCTCATTTCTAAATTCTCAGTGTTCTAGGCCTCCGTAACAAGACTTTTCAATAGTTTTGAATTTATTCAACATGTTTTGCATGCCCTTCAGGCAACAGTACATCCTACCCACCAAGATACAATTTGACCTTCAGTTTTGTATCGATTGTATTTATCATTATACTTCTAGGTCAGCAATTTCACACGTGCGGAGAACCTTGCGCCTGCACTTTCTAGTTTGTCCAGTCTATTCTAGAATCTTAGATGTCTCATTTCTTTTCCAGGGGCAATTATGTGGTAATGGATATCCGACGAGCATCCTACATCTTCGTACTCTGGCCAATTCTTCCACTTGATATTCAGCAGGTAGAACATTATCAGGCACCTAGGGCTATACACTTGCCAATCAACAATGGCAAATGCACCCGACGTCGCACCAAGTTTCTGAGGACCATCTTTTATCTCTCCGCGGCTATCTGTAAAAATGCCAATAATGCTCATACAAAGTACGTTTGGGGCAGACAGCGTTGGAGATACCAATATCTCACTACTTGAGAATACATCCAGGCGATCGGTGGGTTTCTCACACAGCCTTGTACATCCATCTCGTGTAACATGAGACAGAAGTCATCAATACGTCGTACAGAAATAGGCGCTACACCTGTAAGCAGACACAAAATGCAAAGTCTGGGAGTGCTTTCGTATCTATTTTGTTATAAAATCGGAAATCGGATATCATTATTGCGATTATTGGCTGCTAGTGCGGCTTCTGAATTCTCGATACTTTTGCGTTGATTGGTCTGATTGTTTCTGTAAATGAATTACTGCACAGTGACCAAGAATCAAGGAGTTGGACAATGGTTTGTATTGTAAAATTCGGGGTGGCCAAGATCTTACGATGTTCCTATTACCGCGTATATTCTCTTAGATACTGTGCATTCATTTGGAGGATAACTCCTGTCTGTGATTCAAAGGCAAGCAAGTAAGAAGCTAGTTCTACCCACACTATGTACTTCAATCATGTAGAAAACTATCTCCTTTTACGCGAAATCCCTCTGGAAACCCATTCTCATCCTCAACAGTCCCCATGCCTCCCCTTAATCGCCATTAAAACCTCCATCAGTCCTTCAAACTCACTCTCAGCCTCACTCCCAAGTTTCTGCAGTCCCGTCCCAGCAACTCTCAATTTTGCCCCCATCGACATCTTGTTCAGATTCTCACTTGCCATCTCACCATCTGAAATCCAATCATCTGGATTTCCACTTTGGGTGTAAATGGAAGCTCTGGGTAATGGATGATGTGTGATTGAACAGGTTCGGGGACTAGAAAAGAGATGAATAATTGGAGCGCTGAGACTTTTTGTATTGTTTTGTTCACAGGGTCAAGGGATGGACCTGTAATCTTGATAATTTATGATACTAGCATTATGATGACGTTGGTGGATGTATGAAGTCTATTGGTAGGACGATATAACTTTGGCCTTTACCAATTTTTTTGTTGAGGGTCGATAAAGATCATGTGGTGTACGATCATGAAGCTCTTGAGTTTGAGGTTTCTTGAAATCCTGGTAAAGAATGAAGGGCATAGTTTCTTCTACCGGAGATACAAGTCACAGCATATAGGATTCATAAGGTTTCGATATCAATTCACTCCACCATTAACAGAAGCTGTTTTGAAACCGTGTAACGTCATTGAAATTGTTTTGTAATTGTGATACATTGTCTGTCGAGAGCCCCAAATTACATTCGCAAAACTCTCATATGAGAAAGCATCAGCCTGGATACCACTTCCATCCAGTCGTTGAAGTATGTGAGTAAATAGCCGCCGTTCGTAAACTACTGCATAAAAGGTTGGAGAGAGAAACTAGCGTGTGTCAGCTGAGTGTACAGGGACCTTGGCTTTCAAATTTCAGATCTTGAGATTGAGGGAACAGGTACAATCGACTTACCAATTGAAAGATCGTGGTACAAGCCATACCGTGCTTTGGAAATCCTCATCTGATACTGGTATCCAGAGATCATGAAAGTGATAAGCTCGTAAGCCGATTGCGGCTACTGGAATCTGAGGCTCTACCAGTCTTCCTCCTCATCCCATGGGAGATCTTTGCCTGTAATTTCCGCGCAAAGAAAATAATCTTCGAACTTTCCTTGACCTGCTCCAAGTTTAGAAGGATGTAGGATCAGGTTACTAGCCAATACCTTAGTTAGAACCTCATCGATCTCCCCACTATAGTGTTCATCGTGAAAATATCGACAATAAACGGCGAGTGACGGGGAGTAACAGAGCACAAAAGAACCTAGCTCTAGATGCATTTTATGCTCTCGGTGAAACTTTGCAATCAATTTTACCAATTTATAATTTGCTGTAACAAGTTTGTCGCAAATACTTCCATATGCAGCGAGAACTCGGATTCGAAGATCCATATCATCTTCTTATATGCAAGGGTTGCTTTTCCACCGACCAGCAACATGAATCATGCATTCCTTGTACAAAGTTCGATTTCTGAGTTGGTAGTCAATCTTCAAGAGAGAACCAGCATTATCAGGTATTCGCTCGATGAAGTTCGGGCTTCGGAAAAATACTGTATCCAATGTCCTTGATACGACTGGCAGCGCACCATAAAAATCTGCAACCTTGGCCAAAAAGTTGATATCATCAAAACTGGTGAGTGTGAAGGACTTCCCGTACATACAATCAGTCATATGTTTAACAGCAATGTACCAATGATCAGATCCGGTGTCGACAGGCTTATCACCTCTGCCCTCAACCTGGCAGTGGTTTCATTAGCCTCAAGTCAAATGTGAGATGTAGAATTCGAGGATTTGTCTAATTCGCAGTGATTAAGAGAATAAAAGTGGTTGGGGGAAACTAACCTTGGATGCGACTTCGGGGCTTGGAACATCGTCAGGGGTATCTTGAATGGTAACGTATTCGTATTTGAAAGTGGCATTCGCAGAAGCTGGGAATTTGTCTGCTGAGTTGAGGAACTTTCTGAAATAAGCCGAACCAAGCTTCAATATCAACGAATGGCAATGAATCTCATGGTCGAAGATAAGGAGCTTGACGTCGACTTTATGACCAGGTAACTTTTAGACTTCGGCCATCTTGAAATTGAGTGGCCTTGGAGAGTTCATATGGAATGAAAGTGTTGTCAATTAACTTTCGAGCGCGAAAGTGTGATGGGAGGCTACATCCATTTTACCCCTCATTGTGAGACCAATGGGGGCCCTTGTCGTAGACAGGGGGATGAATAAGAATAACTCGATACTGATAACACAATAAAGCTGATACAACTCAACAAGATATCTGGAAATAAGCAATGAAAATCGAACTCTATGTAATTCAGGGGCTAGCACGGCAATTATGATGACAGTGAAATGTGAAGCCGGGAGTGAGGTTGAAGTGAGTGAAAGGCAACTCAATTCCATCTTCGATATACTTGTATGCCGCATTGAATTGGAATCGAACAACCTAGTCTTGTATTTTCGACACATCCATCGAGCGTTGAAAGAAGCAATTGAAGCGCCATTGTATGGTATCTCTTTGTACATTTTTAAAGATATAAAAGTCAACTGAACTTTAGAAGGTGCTAGGGATAAAATCCATTGCAGACTCATCATACATCTCCTTTACACTTTCATCTTTGCCATTCTTACAGTCAAGAAAAACAACCACTGTTCAACGGCTCGAACCAAGTATTGCCTGTTCAACGACTCACCAACATCTTCTCTTGCGCATTCATTGCCTTATGTCTGCACCATAATCTAACAGCCACTCGATCCCCACAAGCATACTCTCCAGGCAATGGCCGTACTCATCCCCACCTCTACATCTGTATAGATTGGGGCATTCCCTATCTGTACGCCTTCAGCAAGTAAGATCCGCATAACGCTTCTGTTTGAACCCTTTGCGGCTCTGATCGAGGAGGGGTAAATGTCCACAGTAGTCGGATCCTTCTAATAGAAATTTTATTGTTATACATTCGATGCTGAATTAACTATATCAAGACGTCTAAAACTGGAATCGCCAAACTGTGTGTTGTGGGAAAGAATCAAGCACGGGCGATATATTTTTCACCAGACTGGATGAGAGCTAATTGTCCAAGGTTTACCGAACGTGTGATCATCTCCTCCTACTGATGTTCAGCTTATCTTGTAAAGACTTTCTGAAGAGATGCTTGGGTTAAAGATGCAATTGGGTCTCTCTATCCATTGGATGGCCTATTCGTTTGCATCATCACGATTTAGTATGAAGAGTATGGGGGAGGAATAAGCAGGGGCATAACGACCCACGAAAAATACAGTATACCAGCTACTCTCTGGTAGCAAGTTTAGAAACATGTCTGGTATACTATGTAGTCATGTATATGATTCAATATCGTAAACTCAATCATACCATAAAAGGTTTCCCGGGGAGTGAGTAGGGTACTAATATGTTATAGTACACCTGAATTGCCACAAACTATAGTTTCAATTGTTGCTCATCGTAAATTCAGAGTACAAAATCAGACTTGATGTTGGTCTCATTTTCAAGGAGTGAAGAAAGCGAGTGTGTTGGGGTGTAAAACAATAGAGGGGCGAGGCTTAATGTATAAGCACGTGATATTAATCCTGGAAGACAAAAAATTCGCTTAATCTTAGCCTTCACACTAGCTTCTCGCACCGTTTTCATTTTTGCAAAAGTTCGATTCGAAATTCTTCAAACTCTCACGACAAATTCTTCGACGACAACGATTGTAATTCGAATCCATCAGGTCAGTACTTTACCAACGCCTCAACTTCCATCTGTATTACGATCGAATATCGAGAACGAAATCGACACCAGAAAATGCGGGAAAAGAGGGTTGTCAAGCAAAAAAGAACAAAAAGATTGGGAATAGTTGCACAGTGGATGATTCAGATGGAGTCAAAAACCTTCTCCAATCGACTGCACACCATATCACATATCAATACTTCTTTCGCACATCTCCTCGGGCGGTTTTGCCGTCGCATAGCTGGTTGCGCATTCGATTCTTCGATAAGACATTTCAAATACTTGCATTGAGAACAAAATCATCTACATATTGGTTCAAATTTGACTAATAATATTCATACCACAGAATTAGCAATCATGGGTATCAGCCGTGACAGCAGACATAAACGCTCCGCCTCTGGCGCCAAGCGATCCCATTACCGTGCGTAGTAGATAGCCCATATGTCTTGATTGATATATGTTCCAACCTGAAAACTAAGACTTTTACAGGGAAGAAGCGCGCTTTCGAAGCCGGAAGACAAGAAGCAGGTACCCGTATCGGAACCAAGAGAATCCATCTCGTCCGTACCCGTGGTGGTAACCGCAAATTCCGTGCTCTCCGTCTCGAAGCCGGTAACTTCTCGTGGGCCTCTGAGGGTATTGCCCGCAAGGTCCGTGTGATCGTTGTCGCTTTCCATCCTTCCAACAACGAGTTGGTTCGAACCAACACCCTCACCAGATCCGCCATTGTTCAAGTCGATGCTGCTCCATTCAGACAATGGTACGAGGCACACTACGGTCAAAACTTGGGACGTAGACGTCAACAAAAGGCCGGTCAAGCTGTCGAGGAACCAGACACCAAGAAGAGCAAGTCCGTTGAGAAGAAGCACCACGAGAGATTCGCTGCCCAAGGAAAGGTTGACCCCGCTTTGGAGAAGCAATTCGAGGCTGGTCGTCTTTACGCCGCAGTCTCATCTAGACCTGGACAATCTGGACGTGTTGATGGATACATTTTGGAGGGTGAGGAGTTGGCTTTCTACCAACGCCAATTGAGAAAGTAAATCATCTTCTATGGGATTTGGGATGGGTTGTATTTCATTGGGATTCATGGCATGGAGTTCCTGATATGGAATCATGCGAAAAAATGGTTCTCTACACTAGGCTATGATGAATTCAAAAGCAATAAGAATACCCCCTTTGCCATTTGTTCGTACAATTAAGCATTTGAATGCCGGTGCAATCGTGAATTGTGTGAACCCATTTTCAATGATTCTATTTTGACATTTTTCCTCGCCCACATGCCAATTTTAAATAATTTTACTAACCAGAACCCATCCAATGTTCGAGACAATGTTTTCGATGTTAATAAAAGCTGGGGAAATCAAATTGATCGACCTGGACCTGAATTGGCTGCAAGACCCTTGTGTAACCATATGTAACCCATGTTCCTCCCCGCATTTCTTATCAACCTCGTGATGTTTCTACTCTCAATGGCCTTCTCCAACCTGCCAGGAATGAATCCATACTATTCCTCTTCTTTGCATATATGACTTGTGTGCTCTGTAATTTTGCCGTTCAATAAAACATCAAATAAGTATCAAAGCCACAAATCTACAGCTTGGTATTGTAAGATTACAATACACCGCCTATCTTCATTCTCGGCATCATATCCTCAATCGCAATATTTCGACAATCCTTCACATATACCAATTCTTTACATAATAATGCCCATCTCCTCTCTCGCACCACCACCTCCCGATATTCCCGGTCCCTCTTCTGCATCTTCCCACTCGCGCTCCCACTCGGTATCCGCTTCAGCCTCCACATCAACTCACTCTCATGCTCAAAGCAACCCCTCTACCTCCTCTCTTCCACCATTGCCTCCCTCACCAGAAACTACCCGTCAAATAGCTGAAGCACGCACTGCTCTCAATGCATCCATCCAAAATATCTTCACGCCTCACGAACATGCGCTGAAACTTCGAGCGCAAAATCTCCATCAGAATAGTAGTGCGTTGACGAAACAGGAAAACGAATTGAAGAAAGAGATTGGGAAGCTAGGGAAAGAGGGGGATAAACTGGAAAAAGTTGTTAGAGAGGGACAAAGGAAGGTGAAGGAATTGGGGAATGTGCAAAATTGGGCGGAGGTGTTGGAGAGAGATTTTTTAGTCGTGGAGGAGGTTTTGAGGTTGGTTGATGGGGAGAGTGAGGGATGGAGCGGGAGTGAAAGTGATTGGAGTGAGTATGAGGGAAACGAAGGAGGTGAAAGAGAGGGAAGTGTAGGTTCGAATGGTAGTGATGGAAGGACTGGGGGGAATATCGATACGCATATGACGGACGCCAATGCACATGGCAATACTTCTGCGCATGAGACAGATGGTACCCACCCCACTAGCATTGGGCAAGACAAGGGGAAAGGAAAAGAAGGAGAAAGTGGAAGTATGGAACATATGGAGGCCATGGATACCGAGGAATCTTCTACATCAACGAATGTATCCAGGTCGGAGCCGTCCTCTAGTTCCATTCGTACTTCGGCTTCGGGGATGAGTTGAGTGAGATGTTAGAATGAGCTGATTTGGTGTGGGCTGGGCTTTTCATGACATTTCTTGGGTAGAGGTGTAGAGTGGAGCAATGGGAACACTCTGGTTATGGGTCGGTTTATACGGTGTGTAGAATATTTGGAGGATTGTTTGGCTTTAAGAGTTATGTTGCAAAACAAGTGTCTTGGATTTTTCATACGAGCGTGCTTTTGATCTATTATCGACTATTCTTAGTGGTTGTGTTTCATTCTATGATCGACATCAGAATCTCCCAATTATACGAGCGATTTCCTTCAAGCAATTATCACATTCATTATTTACAATCATACAAATATATATACAATGCCTTTCTATACCAGCCATCCTCTCCTCTTCAAATTCTCTTCATCCTCCTACAAAACCTCGAAAGCATCATAAATCACCCTCCCTCCATTTCTCCCACTACTAGCAATCCCCACAACCCGATTCAACCACCCGTACTTCCCCGCATCATCACATTCGAATGTGAGGTTCAACAGCATCTTGTAGTCATGAGCAGTATGTTTATCCTCTTCCCCAAGTGCCTCTAAAACATCTCGGGGACCAGTGCGTATACCGGTGGTATGCAGGTAGATGCAGTGGTTATCATGAGTTAGAAGATTGTAGCGGGTATCAAGATGAGCTGTTTGGAGAGATTGGGAAGGAGTGTTTTGGATGGTTTCCCAGTCGCCGCCGCCGGGGAGAATGGTGCCCCGGAGATGAGGTCCTTCGAAACGTCCGCCTGGACGGGGTGAGCTTGATTTCATAGTTTGTGGGGGAGACAAAAGGTGGAAAAAGATAGGAGAGATTGAAAGAGGGAAAGGGAAAGAAGGACAAACCTTTAAAAATAACAGTAGCGCGGTTGCCATGTCCTCCATCACCGATAGGGTGGAATTCTTCCATGTCGCATTCGAGATGGAAGAGGAACTGGAGAGAGGGGGTAGGAAGGGTGTATTCAGGTTTTGACCCTATGTTTGCTTTATTAGCATGGGATATACAAGATTTTGACTGGTGAGGTGGAGGCAGGATTGGATGCTGGGGAAAGGAATTGAGGAATCCTAGAACGGACAAATGCTTGAGGCGAAGGAGGGGGAAGGATGAAGTGGGAAGGGTGTGGTTTTCTTACATTCTGTATTTTTCAGAGTAGATATATCATGAGCTTTTTCTACCTCGCCGGCTTGCACTCTTTTTTCTTGAGGATTTGACATTATTTCTTTTTTCCTGAATCCGCTTTAATTCTTCAAGAATCTTTAGAAATCCTAGATATCCAAAGTGTTTCACTGGGTAATGATAGGGAGATCAATAAGGAGGAAGTTCTCATTAAGTATATGAAATAATAAATCCAAGAATTGAGAATCTGATTCCCAAAATACAAAGTCAACAAGAAACTCAAGAGTTAAAGCAGTCATGACGTACCCTAAAGTCCCACTTAGCACATGGTCTAGATCCATTCGTATTGATCGGATCTCGGATGTGGCGGAAGGAAGCTAATGTCTATTTTTCGGGTCGAAGAGAAGCTAAGGTGGGATGTTTTCCGAAATCCAAATTTTAGCCTGTGGGGAAAGGGAGAGAGGGAAAAGGGGAGTTGGTGAAGCAAAATTGATATATGTAGTTTCAGTAAAGGGAGAATAGGAAAGGGTGAACTGGATTGAAAATTGATTCTTTTGTTTTATTCTGATTTTTGGAAAAATTACACTGACCTCGTAAACAAGGACTATTTGTTTAAGGTTATCCAGATGCTTCTGTCATTGTGCGTAGTCCTCGATAGCCATTTGCATTCATACCTATCTAGCTCCTAGCACCTCTTACCGTTTCGGCAAATCCTATCGGCTCTACCACATTGTATTCATAGTCTACAACAACAACAAATTCACCTCATCTTCTCACGAAACCCCATCTTCAACCCTCGAGCTCAAGATGTTCTCTCCTCCCCTTCAATCTACATTACCGGTCATGTATTTCAAAAACACAAGATTCATCATTTCCACTAGCAACTTCAATACTCCAACAAAATGGAAGAAAGACCTTTGAACTTCGCTACCCAATATCCACGATTTCCATAAATACCTCCAAGCCCAATCACTTCAGCATGTAAAAAAGCCCCCTACTCTGTGCATCTTCGACTTCGCATTCTCAATCTTATTCAAAAAGCTGATTTGAAAGTTACGGCAAAAAAGAATGTCCAAATTCATGATTCTTATATATCCCAGAAGCGCTTTCCTCGTCGTAATCGTCTTCTTATGCAGGTGTCGTGGCTCTGAAATAGATATGTTATTTTGACTCAACTAGAATGTCACGTACTTAGAATCTCAAGCCAGCAATACCAGGTAAATCATGAATAGGTGACGTCTCGATCTCGAGCGTTATTTGGGATATACTGTAGTATTGCGAGCAAGGAATCTTGCGATTAATCTTCCGGACCAGGAGTTGGTGGTAAGAAGAAGCAGCCGAGATGTGCAATGTCTGAGAAGGCGGGACATATATTGGATGAGGAGGTAATGAGGTTTGTCGAATTACTGGTATGCAACGGAGTGACATTGGGCGCAGCAGTTTGAAGGGGAAATCCGTTCCATTTTGGGAAGCTGGATGGGAGGTGCATTTAGGATGGGTTTGTCGATGGTGATGGAGATTAGAATGATATACAGATTCAGATGCGGATACGAACATACCTAGGTAAAGCAATTGTTAGTTCCTTCCATCATCCCAAAGATCGCGCACTATCAAAAGAATCATGCACCAAAGTGCGACCTCTATAATGTTCCATTCGACAAACAATTGTAAAAACCCCCAATAAAGGTCTTTCAAATTACAAAGCTTAACAACAAGAACTTCTCGCTTCCCCATAATACCTTTCTCTACAGTCCACGCGAATAAGTAAATCCATCTATCCAAGACACCACCCTAGAAAACAAAGCCATTTCCAGGAACTCCAAACAAGTCATCCCTATATGATATATACATGCCATCAAAATGACATCGCACAAAGCACTTTGGTGCATTGCATCTATCCCCATAAACTCACTCACTCAACCCCAATCATCCATTTATTCAAAAAGTCAGGGCCTCTCAGAAGTACAATACTAACAATACTAACGAAACCCCTTTCTTTATATGAGACTTTCTTTCCAGCAGTGATAATCAGATATCAATACCCATCAACGAAAAACACGTCAGATAAAATAGATAATAAAGAATCTCAAAGAGAAAATCTCTCTCATTCCGAGAACTTCCCAAGATTCTAGCACTTGATATTAGATACTAGATGATAAATCCCATCATTATCATCTCGACTTTTCTTTCTTCTTCTATTATAAACAAGAAATTTGAAACGAGATGAGATATAATCTCACAAGACCACATAAGCTCGCACCAAATTCTACACAACCAGACATCTCACAAGATAATCTACACTATACTTCATGAGTATCGACGTCCCTTTCCCACACCCAAATCCCATACCCCAAATTCTCTACCTACCTACTCACTAGCACTATCACTTTCCCACATACCCACCCACTATCAAAACTCAGAAGTTCACTTTCCAAGCCTCAAATAAACTACAATCAATAGACAAACCCAATAAATATATAAAAATAACTCCAGCTCCGAGATCGCTTAAGTCAAAATTTAAAGGTGAAGTTTCGAGTTCGGAGGTAGATATATTTGATAGGGAGAGAGAGAGAGAGGTGTGGATGGTGTGAGTCAGGTAAGTGAATACATACAATGTAACCGTCTAAAAGATTCTATACTAGCTCATGTCATGTCATTGATAATGACGTCTTGTTATTATGATATAACTTAGTATGAGTGTTAGTGCTAGTGTTAGTGTTATTAGTGTTAGTATTGTTAGTGTTAGTATTATTGGTGTTAGTATTATTGGTGTTAGTGTTCTTAGTATTAGTGTTAAAGAATATAGATTTAATTTACATTTACATTTACATCTAACTCATTCACTATCTTTAAGACAATATCTACCTGAATATTTTCTTTGAAATACACCATACCATACAATCCATCACAAGTACAGAACTAACCAAATAAAACAACCCATCTAATTTAGTAAATACAAGATTCCCATTCCATGACATTACACTACACACTCTCACATATCCGTAAATACATACATAGTAGATCTCCTACACAAAAAATCAACTCATCATAACCCCCATTCACTCCCCTCAAACTTCCCTCTCTGTCCCATTCCATGTCATCTCATCTCATCCTCATAAACCCACCCCTCAGCCCAATCATCCCAAACCTCTTATCAACCACTATCAACCCCATCTCATAAAAACACTCAATCACCACTCAAGCCACTCTTGTATCACCAACCGGACAGGCAGACAGACCACACTTTTCTTTATTTCTTTCTTTTATATCACTCTTCTCTCCCAAAAAACCAAAAACCGACAACCATAAACAAAAGACAAAAGCCAGAAACAGCCAAACTTCAAAGTTCAAATTCCAAAAAACCTCCTCCCCCTCTGCGACATCGGGGCTCCGATTGCCAAACAACCACCACCACAATTTTTGAATATAGATCCGAACTACGTTTTTCGTTTCAGTATAGACTTTGAATAATTCCTCCCAGTTTTAATCCTGTTTATTGTTGCACTTGCACCTGCTGCTATTCCTGCTGCTACTTCTTTACAATACAGCACAATACAATACGATACATACAGCTTCAAGATCGAACTTCTTTTTCTCTTTCTTACTTAAATCCTGCACTTCTTTCAAGTTTTCAAAAAAGGCTTTCTGATTCTGGGAATTGAAAAGTTGGGGTTTATTACTACAAGCAAGCAGGATACAAATACATAAATACATTTTCAACATCAAAGAAGCAGAGGCGCAAGGACGAAATTATTTCTATCTACTTACCTGCCTACCTAACTCTCTTCTCTGCTCTTTATTTACCATTCAAATTCCCATTGATTTGAACAAAAGAAAAGATGGACCCGATCAAAGAAAACATCCAAGGCACACCCACCCCCCAACCACCTGCCGGAAACAATGCGATGTTGAAGCGTCTCCGAGGCAGTGGATCAAGCGGTCGAAACCGACCTGGTTCTAGAGCTCGCCATGCTCACCAAAACGATGGTACTCCTACCGCGCCGGCACGACAACAGCCACCGTCTGCTAATGACTTTCCACCATTGGCTTTTAATGCTTTGCAGGATGGGAATGTTTTTGGAAATGTAATTGGAGGTACAAATGTTAGACCATCTATTACGGGTATCCTGGCCAGACCTACTGGTGTGACAAATACAAGAGAAGGAAACAAATTGGGAGCTGGTGTTGGCATGAGTATGAACCAACAAGCTTTGAACCGACGAGTCTTGAGAGCGAAATCTATCTCTGCGAATTATTCCGTTCCCACTGGAGAATTTATGGGCGGCAAGAAGGGAGAAATGCCACAAGATGGAGCTGGAGTCCCATCCTACACAGGACCTCCTCAATTATCTCGTCGTGGAAACCCACTTCCTGCTCGTTCTGACGCAAGTGGAACTTCGACACGAACTAATAGAGTCATCGCTGCATATCAGGCTGCAAATTCCGCACCGAATCCTCTCGCCATGACACAAGCAGCGGGAACATCCCTCACCCATCGAAGCGATACCTATGAAGTTGGAAAGAACTTCGATCGTCTCCGAATTCAAGGTACTCATCTCGGCCTAGCAGCATCACCATACTTTCCCAAATCCACCGAGGAGTTGGTCAAGCATCGAGAGGAGCGAAAGAACGACGCGAGGGACGAAATGAACGAGCGCATCAAGAACAAAGAGGAGGTTATGAGATTGAAGAGCGAAGGAACTTTTGTCAAGGTTAAGCCTGCTTTGGGAGGAAAAGCATTCAGTGACGGATTGTCAAGCGTGCTCGCTCGGAAGACTGTTTGGATACATCCTAGCTTGGACGAGCAATTACCTGTACGAGCAGACTGGCCAACTTTGGCGGATTTTAAACAAGCAGGAATGAGAAAGGCGGGGTTACCTTCTCTGAAGTATAACATTGAGTATGAAAACGGAATGGTGGGAGAGGAGATTACATCGTTCGCCATAGACAGAGTTGGATTGGGTGGAAGAAGAGTAGAGGATGACGCCTTGATCGACGAAGAGGAGATTATGCGGATCGGCGAGATGAACAGTCTTTTCGAAGCAATTGATGAATAAATAGGCTTCTAAGAATGGAGTCTAAGTAACGGTTTTAAAATATCTCCCTAATATGCATTGAGTTTTCCGCATAGCGTGGGGATCGTGGACAAGAATTTCATCGACGGCGATTAGCGAACGATATAGCAAAGTACTGAAGCGAAGTAGCAAGCGGCATAGGCATAGCGGATTTGTTTCCTTTCTTTTCTCTTTCATTTGTTTTGAAATTTCTTTGCGTTTCTTCTCAGGATGGGCTAGAGGTGACAGGAAGACAGCGCAGACATAGTGTATCTCACGAAAGGACATGACTAAGGGTAACTCTTTCAACTTCTTCTTTTAGCAGAAGGATAGATACTTGTGGACATAAGCTATAGAGAAACTCGGAACGTATGATCTGTACCAGACAAAGCAGGAAAGAGAACAGCTAGCAAGCAGATAACAAGAAATAATGAGAAGATATTTAGACCATTTCCTTGAAGATGGGATGTTGGGAGTAAAGAGTTTATATACTTCTTGGTGAATGAGCTGTGTTCTGATTCAGATGATAGAACTAATTACATCTGATGTTGTCGAGACGATAGAGGTGTGTCCTGATTCCTAAGATTGTCATTTGAGAAACATGAAGAAGTTCTTCAAGTAGGTAGATCGATCAAGTGGTTTAATAAACTCATGACTGAGAAATTAATCAGTAAATCAAAGCAACTAATGAATATGACCTTGGGAGGAGAAGACTAGATGACAATGCAAGAGGAGAGGCAGTCAAAAGAACCGATCGGAAGAATAGATATTCCATAAGTGTGCACAGACCATTAAGTTCGCCAGTAAGTGCATGGACTAAGAGATGTTTCTCAACTTTCGAAATTCGTAACAAATGCATTCTTCAATTATTTGATTTCAGAGTTTGATATTTCATTGTCCAATAAGTAATGAATCATTGTGTGAAATTTCAAATTACCTGAATACATGCTCCAAGAAATATTGGCAATTCAATTTTCGCAGGTGTCTCGTCAGTTCTGCATCCACTGGTGATCGAATAGATTGGCTTAGCCACAACCACCCATATCCATATCCATATCCATAGGTATTCATATCTCTATCCATCTCAGTATCTCTAACCCCTTCCAATTCCAAATCTATTAAGAATCCATCCTTTACCTATTTAGATATATGTACCACCTTTTAATCAATCGAACACATAGAAAGTATCTATACAAACAATATATCAAGCTTCGATAAAATTGAATTCAATTGCTATTTTGGAACCGTTTGTTGAACGGACCTTCAATAAGTTTTGGCTGCATCACCAGATTTCACAATTGCATAATGCTAATGAATCAGATGAAAGATTGTTTATTCTTTTCTTGGATGTCTTGCCAAAAAGACCTCAAGTATACGGGCCTGCTAATTGCTGCCTGGACTACCTCTTCCACGTTCGCTTCCACTTCCACTCCCACTCCATTCCTTCTCCCTCCCGATCTAAGAGGAGAACCTTCTCCTCCATATCGACTTCCTTAACCCGTGCAATGTCCCCCTCCAGTTCCAGTACCACTTCCACTATCACTCCGCGTTAACCTTATCTTAGTCCCCCTCCCATCCGCTACCTTTTCTCGGCTATCTACTCCCTTCCCATCCATCCCTTCTGTAGGCACGCTTAGTATTCCAAGCCTTAATGAACACATCAATGGTCTTTTCAATTGGAATAAAAGCGGACTGTAAAAAATCATCTCCAAGCCTTCGATTTCCTTGCTGCTGCAACGTTAGTTTGGTTATTTGTAATTGAATATCCATTAATATAAGCGTAAAGTCGGGTATGAAATCAATACAAAGCTCCTCCTCCCACTGCGGTCTCCCATCCGCCTAGTAATATCTCAACAAGCGACCCCATCAGGAAAAAATATATATCAAGTCCAATATCTTCGAACTAACAGCCAAAAACAACACCGAATCCACATATCGCAAGCAGTCAGGAATGACTCTAGTTTGAAATAAATCAGGATCAAAAAAGTATAGGAACTCTCTATTAATAGCTTGAGAGCTTCACTTAAAGTTCTCCAGATTATCACTTCGTTTTCGGCCACTACGTTCCTGTTTGATCTTTGACTTGTACGACGATGATTTCAGATGGTGCAATTCCCAGGGGGTTTCGGAAGATTTTAAGCCTTACCAATGCAGAGGGTACAAAGAGGTCGATAGTGTCAGAATGATTAATGTGTGAATGGGCAAGATGATGCTGGGTTGGAAATGGAATTTGAAATTGAGGATTAAGTCATGTAGAGCACGGACCAACCATCAGCCAATTATCCATTGGTGTATGAAATTGCTTTTGCTGAACGATAGTTTGTAAGTAGACACTTTCTATTGCCCTTGATTGCATTGTTATTCCTCTTGCTTGTGAAACCAATCTTCTTCTTGGTAAATCAGAGATTGAAGGATACAGCAGCAAATTAGAATCATATACTTGAGTGATAGCAGATTATAATGGACAATACTGCCACAAGTTTAATCTCACCACTTCTGATTTGTCAAGATAGTACGCCGCTTTATGTACCTCAATACAGCTCCCGAACATGCAAAGTCTTATCAATCTTACGATAAGGGATAAGCAAGGGAATAACAAAGCAGATAATGACTGACTGCTCTTTGCTTGTTCCACCACCAGGCTTGAAAAAGAGAAAGTAATACAGTCCATCACATCAACAAGACTTCCAACACCATTATTAAAATATCGCTTCCTCTTACTTTCCAACAGTGTGATAAACTGTTTCTTCAAATTCCAATTCCCACTTACAACTCTGGTTTATTGATCATTGATTATCCTAATCTTATTCCACATAACAAACGCATCCTTATCTAATCAAGCAAATATGTACGGAGTTACAGCCGGAGGTCCATTGAGAAGAAAAGGGGAAATGTATTCTGCGGGAAATGAGGTATGTGAAATAATTATTTCAGAACTTTCAGAACTTTCTATTTCAAGATCTCATTCACAATGATCGGATTCTTGATGAATCGAAGTAATCCATCAAGGCCAAAATTTTGACTTCATCTACTCATTCCGATGATAAGATCGTGAACGCAAAGAAAGATGGTGCAATTATTCAATCAGACAGATCTTAGACTTAGATCTCATCCACGTGATGCAGAGTCTGGTTTTGGGAGTCTAGGTTTGAAGTGGCAAGATCAGCGGTGAGAAGAAGCCAACAAATGAACCAGGCGAGCCAGACAAACTTGCTGCATTTGAAGTAACTTGCAGGAAAAGAATTTTCTCGACCTATTGGTAAAGAATTATCCTGGCTCCTATACGAGTGCATCTGGGGGCTCGGGGAAGCTTGACACAATTGACACAACTATGTGCCAATGAGAAGACAGGACGAGTAAGACAAACAAACAGTCAATCAAGAAGACCATTGAAAGTATGTTTTTGCGAACTTTAAACGCTCATTCTGACTTTGTGGGATGGGGGTGGCTGGATAAAGCTAGCAAGGCCTTTTTCCGATGAACCCAACGTTTTGGGAAGAGGTTCTAGATGTCCTTGTATTAATCATTCATTCCACCATACATGACATGACCAGTAATTCTGGCGTGGTAGTTGTGATGAATTGATGTCGTTGGTCTTGGTCGTAATAAGAAGATGCTAGGTAGCGCATTGAGTCCCGAAGAAAAAAAGAGGATCTCTGGTGGAATAGTGGGAAGCAAATCCACAATGTGGTTTCGACCCAAATATGATGATTCTCCTTTTTTTCCCCTTTACCCAACCGGCTTTGAAGCTATTTTTGAAGTTTTTTTTCTTTTTTTCTTTGAGAAGGAAGAATGTGCTGATACTGAGAAGAATGGTAGATTAGCCTCTTAATAGCCAATTCCCGAGGTCAACAATGTTACTTTGCTTGTAACCCATTCTCTTATATGTCAAGCCGATAGAGGGGTAGAAACAAGCCTCTACATCTCTCAGCCTTGTGCGGGGTTGAATTATTCTGAGGTTACCTCGTTCATTACCTACATAGTACCTACCTTTGCAGCATTTTCACATTGCAGGAAGGATCAAATAGTCTTGTACATCCGGATTCCCAGTGGATGCAAAAGTTGAACTTCTCCCTTATAAAGTCGTCATAGGATGAAATTCCTCATACATTACACATAGCACAGCAGACCAGACCAGGTTCAGCTGTTGTGATTAGAAGTGGAATTTATCGGAAAACAGGGATTTTGGAGGGGATTCCCGATGTTTTAGAATTTAGAAGGGCCCAAGCACACTCAAGCACACTCAAGCATTACTTTAGGTACCCTACAGCCTACAGGGGCTCTTTCCTCCCCCTGATTCTTCATTTCCTTCTAGAAAGAAAGAAAGAAGGATAGGATAGGATAGGTTAGGTTAGGTTTAGGATAGGATGAAATCATAAATTCCTTTTTCTACACTTTACAAAAATCAACCCTCTCTCGATATATACACAAATACCTCACATCCTTCATCCTTCATCCAGTCTACTTATTTCTTAATTCTCTTGCACTTTGAATTGTTTTTTTTTCAGAACATAAAAGGCATCAAAAGGCACCATTCGGGGAAATCTAATTCTGGTTCTCCCTGTGTAAAAATAGCTTATCCCTCCGAACTCACCCGTTCCTTACCTACCTTAATAAACTAAAGAGACCGCCGTTGACAACCTCACGCGATCATCTTTTTCTCTCTTTTCAATAATTTGCCATTTAAACCTTTATTCTACTTCTTCTTTCTCTCCTTCTTTTGAATTTTGATCTCCAAATCCGCCGATTCTTTACAGCAACCATGACGCGATTCAAGACAAAGTCTAATGGACTCGGTGTACAGGTTGAGGATACACAAATTTGCGTGGTAATGGTCGGTCTTCCTGCAAGAGGAAAATCTCTCATTGCTCAAAAAGGTACGTACCAATCTCAATCGATTTAGGAATACACAAAAGCTAACATCATATACTTTACAGCTCAACGCTATCTCAAATGGTTATCCATTGATGCTCAAGTTTTCAACGTCGGTAACTATCGTCGAAATGCAACCCCAAATCCG
The DNA here is from genome assembly GCA_004786275.1 of Botryotinia convoluta. NCBI lineage: Eukaryota > Fungi > Ascomycota > Leotiomycetes > Helotiales > Sclerotiniaceae > Botryotinia > Botryotinia convoluta. The sequence goes on along the minus strand of PQXN01000055.1, from coordinate 80,074 downwards.
ACTGCCGATTTCTTCGATACAACCAATACAGAGGGCGAACGGATGCGTAGAGCTGCCGCTGAAGCTGCTGTCAATGATATGATCGATTGGTTCAAGAATAAACAAGGAATTGTTGCCATTCTCGATGCTACGAATAGTACAAAAGAGCGCCGAAGATGGATCAAAGATCGTTGCGATGCTGAAGGAATCGAGACCCTCTTTGTCGAATCGAAATGCGACGATGAAGATTTGATCATGTCAAACATTCTAGAAGTCAAGACGACATCCCCAGACTACGCTGGCTCAGACCCGGAAAAGGCAGCTCAAGACTTTAGGAACAGGATTAAGAACTACGAGAAGGTTTACGAGACAATTGACGACGAAGAGAGTGATCTTACTTATTTGAAGATCATGAATGTTGGAAAACAAGTCATCATCAATCGAATTCAAGACTATCTTCAAAGTCGTGTGGTTTATTACTTGATGAATTTACACATTAAGCCGAGATCTATTTGGCTGTCACGAGTAAGAAACCATTGGATCCCATGAAATCTCATTTTGCTAATAATATATAGCATGGAGAGTCTATGTACAACCTAGAAGGAAAGATTGGTGGTGATGCCGAGTTATCCCCTCGTGGAGAGATGTATGCCAAGAAATTGCCTTCATTGGTACTCGAATCAGTAGGAGTATGTACTTTCCCATCGAGGTCTAGTTCTAGTCGAATCCCATGACTAATTTATATAGGACAATCGCCCTTTAACGGTCTGGACTTCAACTCTTCGTCGCACTATCGCAACTGCTCGTCACCTTCCTAATGAGTATAATCAGCTTCAATGGAAAGCACTCGATGAGCTCAACTCTGGTGTTTGTGATGGACTTACTTATCAAGACATTAAAGAGCGATATCCAGATGATTTCGAGGCCCGTGACGAGGATAAATACAACTACAGATATCGTGGAGGAGAGTCTTACCGCGATGTTGTTATTCGTCTCGAGCCCATTATCATGGAATTGGAGCGATCAGAGGATATTCTGATTGTTACTCATCAGGCTGTTCTTCGGTAGGCTGCATTTTTCCGAATACTTATAATCTACTAACAATATGTAGTTGTATCTACGCTTATTTTATGAAGAAGCCTCAAGATGAATCACCCTGGATGGCTGTACCACTTCACACCCTCATTAAGCTCACCCCGCGTGCGTATGGTACACAAGAAGTACGTTATGATGCACAGATCCCTGCTGTCAGTACTTGGCGTGGTAAGGGTAGTGTTGCAAAGCATGAAGACCCTATTCCTGCTTCGGATATTGCAACTAAAGTTGGTATGTATTTTTAATGCCTATTTCAAGAACTTCGCTCATACCTTCAATAGTGGTAGACAGTAAATGAGTTTCCAACGGCACGCCCTCGTTTACTTTCAGTTATACAACAAATCTTTTAAGCGGACTAGCAAGTCTCATCTACACTATGATTTTACCTAGGTTTTAATGCATAGCGATTTGGCGTTACATGATTCGATTTCCTCTCTGGACCTTTTGTTATAAACGAAATGTCGACACATTGTTTCGTCTTTCCTTTCTTTGGTTTTGTTTCACGTCATATGGTAGAGATGGACTCAGATGAATGGGTGTTATCCGGAAGATTGGAGATGAGGATTTTGTCACATTCGTGGTGAAAATTCGGCTGTGCTTGGGCTTCGGAGACTTTTCTTGTATTATGCTTTTGCATGGTTGAAATGGGGTAAATGGGGGGATCAATACGATAACAAGTGGTGATGAGGTACAAATGGGTTGAGGAAGATGCTTGGGCTTTTGGGGAAACGAGATGCCAAAGAGCGAATTTAGGTCGAGCGCAGAGGAAGAAAGATGAAGGAAGAATCATCACAGCTGTCTACAAATTAGATGAACCATCATGGCTTGTGATTTGAAAGCCATAAAGCTTGATAGCTAAATACATTACAGGTGGAGGAACTCATAATTGATTCCTCCCTATTCCACTATTCCACTAGGGATTGAAAAATCGAGACAAAAGGATAGAATAAAATCATGTGATATGATATGAATATAAATGTGATCTGAGATGAAACAACCTCGGCACTCATCGGTAGATGCACGGGTAAAGTGAAGTGATGGTTAACCGCCGGTGACCCTGGTCTACTTCAGGGCTGGCTGTTTGTATCGGTATATTTTATACGAGTATCCATGAAATGCTGAAGCATTTCTTTACAGAGTTGGAAGTTGGGTAGGTACGCGCGACCGTGGATTATCCGTTGAGGGGTTGGAGGGTTTGGTTGTGGGTTTGTGATTGGGGTGTTTGGGGTTTTTGGGTGTGGGTTTGTAGGTATGTGTGTGGATGTACGATTTTTGCAGCAGGCAGCGCGTGTAGATTGATTGATTCGTGGATGTACTTTTTTTGGGATGAAATGAGAAGTTGAGATGGTTTGTAGGGATGGAGATAGGGTTAGGGAATTAGTGACTCCGAACTGTTGGTTGATTACTTCAGTTGAGTTGGGTTGGGTTTGGGTTTGGGGGTGTGGGTTTGGGTGTTTGGTGTTTACTAATCGTGTAGGTGTTTACTAATCTAATTGTGTAGGTGATAGGGCTCGTTCAGATCGTTTTTTTTTACCAGGTATTGGGTATTAGGCATTAATAAGTGAGAATACGAGGTAAGTATTTATATGGTGATTATACTAGGGCATAGGCGCGCGGGGGTGAGTACTCTTTATTGTATATTGTATGGTTGTGTGTATGTGAGAGAGAGAGAGAGTGAGTGGTTCAATGCAAGAAGTACTCGGAAGTGAAGTGAAGTGCGCTTATTAGCTTGACTACCTTGGCCTAGCTTAGTTGTGTTTCTGGTATGTAATCATATTTGTATATTGGTAGGCTAGTAGGCTTGTAAATCTTTATGGGCAGTTGTTTGTTTGTACGCTGAGGTAGGTGAAGGGAGAGGGGTGAGGTTACATTTTATGTACGAGGTACCTGGCGAGCCTTGGTTGTATAAACATAAATACCTAGGTTCATGCGCAGCACTTATGTCGGTGCGTGAGTGCATATTTTTTGCGATTTTTTTTCTGTATTGTACTATTGTTTTGGTTGTGTGGGTAGGGGGAGGGGAGCCGGTTTTAGAATTAGCCGCTTGGGACGCGGGATGTGATGGGTTTGGGGGGTTTTTATGGGGGGTGTTTATGGGGATGTTGGTGTTTCGGAGGGGAGGGGAGGGTGGTATTGTGTATGCGAGATGGGAGATGCGAGATGAGAAATGAGAGATTGTGGGCTGGGGACTAGGTGTGATAGATGAATGGTTGGTGAGGGAGGTAGGTGATTGATTGATTGATTGATCGGCGGCTGGGGTGAGAGGTGAGGGGGGAAATGCTAGTATGGGTGGTATTGTAGTATGACGAGAGAGAGAGAGGTAAGTTAGATTAGGGTAGGGCGAAAAGAAAGAAAGAAAGTATATATACACGAGATGTTGGCAGGAATACTAAAGCTATGATATCGAATAGGTCTGTGTACTTTAACTTTCCGGTTTCATTGTGTTTCCTGCAAGTGGGCATCAGTATCCAAACTCCATATTCTAGTTTCAAGCGCGTTACATTTTTGGGGAACTTTATTGTCTTATTTATTTTCCTTGATTTTGTTTGTTTGTTCTTTTTTGATTTATATACATATATATCGGATTATTTATTGGAAAAGGATTTGGGAATCTTTTTATTTCGTCATTCGTCTTATTTTTTGTTCTTCTATTTCCATCTGATATTAGGTAGAGGAGTTCGGACGAAGGAACAAAAGATAAAGTCATGTATTCGTATTCGTCATGGTCTAGTTTGGCGCTGCTGGCCAGCTTGTTGGGAAAGATGGATGCGTATCCTACACAATCGTTCCTTGGGATAAGTTCGCCGGAATGTAAGTTTTATATTTCTATACTTACACTTGTACCCTAATCTTTTATTTCCCCTACCTCTAGTCATCTCTCAAAAATAAACTAACATGCTTTCCAGCGCTCTCACTCCCCACCCACCAGCAATCACAATCACAACTACCACCCCAAACTCCCCGCACCCTCTACACAGCCCCATCTTTCTCCTCTCCAGATCTCCACTCCTCCCGCTCCGGAACTATAAACGTCTGTCCACCCGTCTCTCACGTTGCCACCTCCTCATCACCCATCTCTATCCCCTTCACCCTCACATCCACCTGTCCCAGCCTGCACCTCGACTGGACCTGTCTCACCACCGATCTCCTCTCCAACCTCCTCCTCCTCTACCCCTCCGGCCCAACTTCTAGTCCCTATTACACATTTTCCCCTAGCACTCCCGCTCAAGACTCTTCCTCTTCCTCATCCTCCCCATCACAAGACACCTACACCATATCCTCGACCATTCTCCTCCCCACCAAAACCGAAGGAATAGAATTCAAATCTTCCCTCTACATCTCCATTTCCCCCGCTTCTCACGCAGGCGTCGTGGGGATATCGAAAGGGGAATGGAGAAGTTTTATGGGGCTGTTGCATGGGGTTAATAAGGGATTGGAGAGAGAAATGAAGGGAATGGGATGGGGAAGTTTAGCAATGGAGGGGGAGTTTCCTTCTTTGAAAACTCCTTACTCTGAGAAGAAGGAAGGTGGTAATAGAGGGGCGAGGAAAGAAAAGTTGGGACCTTCGGATATTATTTTTCCTTTTTCTTTTTCTTCTTCTTCTTCTTCTTCTTCTTCTTCTTCTTCGTCTTCGCTTTCCGAGGAAAAACCAGCGTATCCACGTGAAGTAGTCAAATCTTGGGAAGATGAGGGACAGGAATTGAAAACGAAGACAGAGGGAAAAGAGGAAGACGAAATATCCTTCTCGTATAAAATTACATGGGTATACTACGGCATGACGAGAGATGAGAACGGGAAGGGGATATTACGAGAATGTGCGCAGATGCCAGGGGGAGTGGAGATGGATTTCGAGAATGAGGGGCCTGTGAAGAAGATGAGTGCTGCTGAGGGGAAAGGGCAAGAAGAGAAAGAGGAGAAGAGTAGGGATTCGGATGTGGTGCAAGAGGGAGAGGGAGAGGAAGAGCAAAGATGGAAAATCGATTTATAGAATACTATTATGGTACTACTCTGGAGATTATTGGATGGGATAGATAAGATATTTGTGAAAGAAGGAGTATGGTGTACTTATTACTGGGTTTGTTATATACCTAACCAAGGATTGATATGTATTATGTAGGTAATGAATAAAAGAATATATCACAAGCTGTATTGATCACGATGTGTATAAATCAATTGAATTGGAACATGGCGTATATGGGACGAGGGAATCTGGTATTCGTAGATAGGTATATATCAATCTTATGTCATAGAAGTGATATATATCGTCTGTGTTGACTTCATGGGTTTTCGGCCATAGTTGAGAGTGTTTAATTTTGTGCGTGTTCTAGCTTGTGGACAACGATGGCTCAATGTTTAAAAACTTTATAGAAAATGAAGCTTTAATATCGGGAAACACTGGCGAGATATCATCTTAATGTCTAGGTAGATAATTTTCCTTATAGAAGAAATATGATATGGAAAATGACAGTCCAATTTCAGAAATGGGCAGATAAAATAGGATTAGTATATGTGTAAAGTATATGCATTCTTCGCTCCCCCCTCATAACCCCCTCCCCCCCAACCGTTGACTGATTCCCTACCTAAACTCTCACTCACCCCTTCCCAACATCAATTCCTCATACCTCCTCTTCACTTCCGGCATAGCTCTCAGATGCGCCTCCAGCTCCTCTTTTTCATCTTCCAATTTCAATCTCTTTTCCGCGTCCAATTTAGTAAAAATATATTTCCCCTGTCCGTCAAATTGTAATATCTTACTATGATATTTCCACAAACTTCTACGATGACTTACTGTCATCAAGGTGATGTCTAATGCTTTCGCATGTTCATACATGATTTTTTCCATCTCTAGAGTAACGCTACTGGTGCATTCATCCAGGATAGCATATTTGGGGCGATTGTAGAAGAGACGAGCCATGGCTACGCGTTGTTGAAGGCCACCTGAGAGTACATCGCGCCATTCGGCTTCGGCGTCCCAACCATTGGGGAAAGCTGTCACGAGGTGATCGAGATCGAGGATTGAGAGGATGGAAAGGAGGTCAGAATCAGTTATGCCTTTGCTGCGCATAGTACGGAGAGAATCGGGATAGATGATTTGTTGACGGAGGGATCCAGCGCTAAGGTAGGGTCGTTGAGGCACGTAGAAAACTTGGGAAAGAGGTGGTTTGCGAACGGTACCGCCATAAACTGGCCATAAACCTCCGAGAATCCTGAATAAGGATGATTTACCACATCCATTTGGTCCAACTACTAGAACGTGATCACCACGTTTCATGGAGAATGATAATTTTCGTACGAGAATACTTCCACCGGGAGTGATAATTGGCCTAAGAATCGTCAGCAATTGTAAATGTTAGGTTTAAATAGAACATACACATCAACGAATTCAATATCTTCACTCTCAATGACAGTACCTCTACTTCTCATTAACTCTAGCTGTTCTCCAGAATCATCGTCAGATACTAGAGTTTTGTCAAATCGTCCAGCTTTGATATCATCCATAACCTCCAAAAGAGTTGCAACTCGTGAAGTATATCCAGCCAATTCAGTAACCTCTTTGTAAGAGAACATTACTCGACCGAAGGCATCGGAACTAGATAGCAGTAACCTTCGATTGGTTACAAAACTTTCCGTTCGGTCACCCATAGTTGCTGCAGTTGCACCTGGTATCTTGAAGAATACCGGAACACTACAAAGAATAAGCCCCAAAGCTCCCCATACGTATTTGATGACGAAATCCTAGAAAAATTAGCATTGGCTTCCAAAAAGAGAGTTCGCGACCCATACCTCCATTATTCCATGTGTGAATCTTCGTCTCAATATGTCTATCGCGATGTTAGTCGGTGGTCAGAAAAAGCATATGAGAATACTCACAGTTTACATGTTTGATAAGTGTAAAATAACCTTTATCCAAAGTATCTTTTTCCGCTTCATGTCCATTATACAATGCAATCTCTTCACTGTAATCTATCAATCTTGAATGTTGGAATCGGAATTCTCCTTCTAATCTTGCTTCATCTGCCACAAATTTACCAAAAGGTGGAGTCAATGCTCGCATGACATTTGCTGAAAGTTGTACCAGTAACGACATGAAAAGAAGCCCTTCGCCACCAACACTTTTGGAAAGAGAATAGTTGTATATTGCCATATCTAATGCTGGTTTTGCAAGATTTCCATATAACTCCGCCAAACTATTCGCAAATTTTGATACATCCACAGTTATTAATTGATCTGCATTCTTTATTCGATCGTCGAGAGCGGAAAGTGAGTAGAATGTCATGTTGGATAGATATCTATCGTGAATATAATCTGTCAATCGTGTTCGATACTGAAGGGCAAGCTTGCATTGATGATATGAGAGCTGTAAGCATCATGTGTTAGCTTGATTACCGGAAAAGGCCATATACCATGTACCATGTACCACATACCATAGAATTCGTGAATGTTGCGGGAACCGCGATTAACATCCACCAAACAATTCCAATCAAAAAGTCCTTCCCTTTCCCTCTTACTAGACTTGAAACGAGGACACCATCCATGGCAGCAACTTTCAGACTGATCAAAGTTCTAATGACAAGGAAGATACTGTGACTGACAAGCAATCGCATTTCCTTACTCCTCCATCCAGGTATACATATTCTCAAAAGCCGTATCAGGTTCTTGAAGAACTCCCTATTCAACTCGACCTTTTTTCTTCCGGCTCCTTGCGCGCCATTGCCTAGTGCAACTAGACCTCTTCTTCGTGATTCCGCATGACGAATAGCCGCAGCCTTTTGTTCGGAAATGGCAGAACGAATCCGATTAAGGAGAGCGAAGAATAATGTCAAATAAACCGTCCGAGAAATCTTTGTTCGATGCTTAAGGTATAATGATGTGAGATCCGATATTATACTCTTGATCGTTCGATCGGGTGGCAGGAAATTGAGTTTGGATTGCGCAGCCATTTTGATGAGCTTGTAAATAGACTCCGGATATACTGTTGCAAGCAGCTCAACGAGTCTGCAGATTAAGTCGCTTCATGAGGAGGTACGATGAGTTACTGATTAAAGGCCCAGATGAAATTTCAAGTACAATGTCGTCGTTGTGCATTTAAAAATGTTGCCATTGTTGTATTGCGTTGATGTTTCTGTTTCCTTGGGTCCTCGGCGCATCTTTCACATGCCAGCCCGCTTCCGGGAATGGAGAAATCTGGGGTAAAGGTACCGAGCTAATGTCACGTGACTATAATTACAGCGCGTTCGTTCATGAACTATTTTCTCCTCCCTAGATCGTTCTGAGATTTTGAAGATTTAGCTAGAATGTGTCCATTATTGTCAATTTCACCCTAAGCTCGTCAAGTGTCTATATAAGTTACACTTCTTGAAGGGTTGCTACGATATTCTAATTGCGGCTATTCTGGCATTGATGAAGGGGTTCGAATCACGCGGAGATTTATACTGTCTTTAGGATCCCAGCAAAGATCCCGTGAGAGACTCAACTCAACTTATCAACTCAACTCATTTCAATCGTACTTCAAACTGGCAATATAAGAAATTAATTCTTTCTGAGCCCATGACTTCGCTATCTAATAACGTCGCCACATATCCACGAAGGATGCATTTTCTGGAGTCGCTCCACGTACACAGCCCTCCTGTAAGGTACTCACTCTGCCACAATCTAACACCCAAACAGGTGGCCGACCGTAATCAGCACAGTGAGTATAAAGGTAGGTATTCTCTGACGTGATACCATTATTCTTTTGGAGTTTGTGTCCCGTCAACTTTTTTACGATCAATTTCCACTTGTTTCGCTAGGATTCGAAACTTGTCCGCTTCATGGGTGGTGTTCTTGTCAGCCACACATAAAGGTCACACTTCCATCTCTTGACACAATATATATCCTCAAACAGAGCTGCCTCTCGTTATTTTCATTTTCTTTTCCAAAAACTTCGATATCATTCCCAAATTCCAATTATGGAAGCGATAGGGACAATCAGCAACATTGCTGGCATTTTATCCGCCGGAATACAAGTTTGCGAGGGGCTAATCAATTATTATAATGCCTGGAAAGGTAGTAAAAAGGAGAATGCCGACATGATTAAGTCTATCGAAGGCCTTGTGACGAACTTTGCGCTACTAAAAGCAGTCTTACAAAGTTCGGCTTTCGATAAGACAATGACGATAACTGTGGAGTCTAAGATTTTGGACTGTGAAGACAGTATCGCAGAGTTGGGTGATGAATTGAAGAAGGTCATGGTCTGCAAACCTTCTGTCGTAAATGGAGATGATTTGATCGCGAGAAAAAGCCATGACAACCAGGGCTTTAGGGACAAGATGACGGAGCAGGGAAGAAGAATCTTATATCCATTCAGGAAAAGTACATTGATGAGGTTACAAGAGAGCATCGAACACGTGAGGAGTAAACTGGTTTTTGCTATGGATATTTTGAATTTGTATATCTCGAATCCACTCAATGTTTCAAGAAATGCTAATCACCGTCTAGGTCTACGGTATCGACGACTGCAGAGAAAGTCGTCGACATTTCGAAACAAGTTACAACGATTAGTGACAGTGTAGACGCTATTATCACTCAACAGATGGATAAAGAGAGTTTAAAGGTTCTCAAATGGTTATCAGCAATAGATTGCCACTCCAAGCAACGCGAAATATTAAGCCGAAGACAAGAGGGCACCGGAGAATGGCTTTTTAAAAGCCAAGAATACCAAAATTGGCTAAGTGGAAAGGATAGGTTACTGTGGTGCTCAGGCTCCCCCGGAGCTGGCAAAACAGTCCTTACTTCTGCCATTGTTGATGATTTGGAAACAAGATTTTCAGTATCAAATGTCGGAATAGCATTCATATATTGCAACTACGCAGAGAAAATAAGCATCGCCGAATATCTCGCTAGCATTATACAGCAGCTTATCCGACAACGATATGTAATACCGGATTACATTCTTGATTTATATCACAAACATAGGTCTATGGGAACCAATATTAATACCGCCGAAGCTGTTCACTTGCTCCACATGTTAACATCCGAGTTCCCTCGTTTGTATATAGTCGTTGATGCCCTAGACGAGTGCGAGGAGACAAAGAAAACAAGGACGAATCTCATTCGGCAATTACAGAATTTGCCCTCAAATGCACATCTCCTCCTTACTTCACGTCGCCTAGGAGATATTGAAGAGAAGCTATCTGATTATCCGCACCTCGAGATTCGAGCTAGTGATGATGATGTTCGAGTGTATTTGGAGGCACGAATAGATATGGAGGAGAATATCCTAAAATTTTGCAAGAAAGATCCGACGTTACGAAAGACAATCGTCGGAAAAATTGCTGAAAAAGCTCATGGAATGTCAGTTAAACCGAGACCCCCTGCTTCATGACATATGCTGATCTATCAACTAGGTTCCTTCTCGCCCATATGCACATAGAAGCTATAGCTTCAGAACTGAAGATCAGTCGTGTTAGAAAAGCATTGACTGGCCTGCCAGAAATCCTTGACAAAACTTATGACGATGCCATGAAAAGAATCATGGAGGGGCAAGAGACGAATCGCAAAATCTTGGCCATGAATATTTTGATGTGGCTCTCTTGTGCAAAAAAGCCTCTGACTGTGCGTGAGCTGCAGCATGCTGTGGCTATCATGGAACTCGACCCTGATGAGAGCGAATTAGATGAAGATGATTTTTACGATCAAGATTTGCTTTTGACAGTCTGTGCTGGTCTCGTGGTAGTCGACCCAGAGAGCGGTGTTATCCGTTTGTGTCATTTTACTCTCCAGGAATACTTTGAGCGCCATCGTGCAAAGTTCTTTCCTAATTCTGGTGTGTTGATTACTCGAGCTTGCATCAGATATCTGTCTCTGGACAACTTCAAGGAACCCGAACGTCCGGATCGCGAAACAGTGAAGACTCGACTCAAGGAGTATCCTCTATTATCATATGCGAGCCAGTATCTCGGTGTACATGCTCAAGGTGCAGCGGAAATAGAGCTCATGGATGACATTCTACATTTCCTCAATCAAAAAACACTCGTTAATGGCGCATCTGCTGCTATGACGCCTTTGAGCATACGACATACGATCGAATTTCCTCCTTCAATTGTCGCTGCAGCTATGTTCGGTTTGCCAACGATCGTCAGCGAATTGCTCAAGAGAGGAGCAGATATTGAAGCAGTCTGCCCCAAGGACTTCACACCTTTGTTGATTGCAGCGGAATTAGGTCACTTCTCTGTAGTTCAGCTCCTCATCAATTCCAAAGCAAACCTTATGGCTAAAGATTATCAACAAGAAAATGCTCTCCACAAAGCTGCGCGAAAGGGACATGTAGAGATCGTAAAGCAACTTGTTTCTGTCCAACCTTCTCTAATCGAAATTCCATATGAAGAGCATTTCAACAAAACAGCACTCCATATCGCCATCGATCGCCGGCACGAAGGAGTTATCAGAGCTTTGATAGAAGCTGGAGCCGACGTCAACGCATCAGATGAATTGAGTTTGACTCCGTTAATGAAAGTGGTAGTAGATAATCTTCCAGATGCCATTGATCTGCTTATTCAAAAGGGAGCATATGTTGATGCGAAAGGTTTTCGCGAACATGCTGCCTTATCTATGGCAGCATCCGCAGGAAACATTGTGGCCGTTAAAAAGTTGCTAGCAGCAGGAGCTGAAGTTGATGCTGGCAAGGATACTTACTCTGGTACTGCATTGGTTCGTGCCGCCAGTTCGGGCCACAAGAATGATGTCCTTGTTGCCAAGGAACTCATTCTGCATGGTGCGGATGTAAATGCGGTATGTAATGGAGAAACAGTTCTCATGCATTCTGCTTTACATCCTTCTATCATGAAACTTTTAATAGAGGCCGGTGCTAATATCGAAGCAAAGGATGCTGAGGGCGAAACCGTGTTACATAAGGCTGCAAAGGTTGGCCGTGATGATAGTGTACAAGTTCTTATTAAGGCAGGTGCTAATCTCCATGCGAAGACTTTCGAAGGAAGCACAGCTTTGGTTTCGGCTAGGCAATTGAGAAATAGAGGTCCGCATCCAGAAGTCATTGCTTTGTTGAAAGGGGCGATGAAAAAGAACCCTCTTGGTACTGTTGCTTAAGTAATGAATAATATGAGAAGTAAAGAACTCAACCAACAATAATACTGCAAACTGCAGAAAATGCCCTCTGGAAACCAAGGATAAGAGAATGGACATTTTCAAACTTGGTCTGGTCACGTCACCAAGTAAATCATTCCAGCCACCGGCTCTTCTCCAACCATCTTCGAAATTCAGCTACGATTGGTATCCATTGCGGTTTCTCTTTTGTCTCAGAACAAGATAAGCCACGATTTCTGAAGTATATAGCAACAGATGGGGACCGAGAGACTTACGTCTGAAATGAATGGCCGGCTCAGTTGAACCAGGGCATTAACATTAAAACAAGATATGCAACAAAACTTTTCAAGGGTCTTTGAATTCTTGAATTCATTAGATCAAGTGCAAACAGCCTTTGTTCATTGGAAACCAACGATAGAAGGTCTAGCTCAACTCTGAACAATAGATTGATTCTCATCTATGCCTCACAAATCTTCCATTACTACTAGTCTAGTATAGCAATTCTCTTTCTGAACAGTCCATCTGTCTCAATCAAAATGTCTAATCTGTATATGATAAAAAGAAAACCATCAAATCTTCATGATAACAAGAGCTATATTCTTTATCATCCTACATACGCCCTACAGATATCTTCTCTACAGTAAACAGTAAACAAATAAAAGAAAATAAGCTTACCCCCATTAGTCAGATTCTCCAAACCAAATATTCCATTCCATTTTGTTGCACATCTACATTCGGCCCTTTTAGACTTCGGGCTCATTGAAAATATCTCCAAAAGTGAACGTAATTGAAGGATTCTTTGTTGAGGTTGAAGGATCGATGAGATTGTTTTGTTGCATATCTACATTCGGGCCTTTTGTCACTTTTTGATGTGGCCTGGGGCTGAAGTTAATGTTGAAGTCTGGGGTACAGATTTGTTTGTTTTGTTGGTACAGGTTTGTTTTGTTGCATATCTGTATTCGGGCCTTTTGGAGTTTTGATGAAGGGTGAATGAAGTTGAGGTCTGACTTCTAGACATAAGGGGTTGATGCAATGACATGACGGGGGATAAAACTTTCTGTTCTATGTCTAATATTTACTATTAAATACCTCCTCCATAACATGGAATGGAATTTTCTTTGAAGCAATTGAAAGTTCTGGGGGGAACTTTGTAGGTGGGTTAAGATGCGAAGGTTGTTGAATTTTGGAGCTGTTCATATTGTCTTTGGTATCTACCAAAAGTTAAGATTTTCTGTCTTCACAAAACTTTCTTCTATACTTGTAACATGCAGAGAATACCCATAGCCACGATGCTTTCTGATTGAAGAGAACCGCACAAGTCTTCTCTCTCACCAAAGTCACAAAATTTACAAAATTTACAAAATTCCACCTTTATCCTCAGCCAACAAATCCTAAATCCCTTCGATCTTCTGCACCACCTCCTCCGAAAGCGGGCCAGTAGATATACTCTTAACATTTTCTCTTATTTGAGAAATTTTGCTAGCATCCAGAATAATCCCATCTCCATCTCCCAGTTTCGAATGATAATAAATCCACCTCAAGCTAGCTTCTCTTCCAGAAATATCTAATGGTGCTAAAGTATTCTCGAGATCCTCCATCGCTTCTTGCAATTTAGGAGCTCCGTAGAGGTTTTGGAATGCTTTTCCAAGTGGATGGTCGTCGCTGAATCGAGTGCCGTTGGATTTTCCCGCGCTGTAATTTCCGGTTAGGAAACCAGCCGCTAGGGCTCTGATGTGATTTTAGTTGGTAGTAGGTCGAATAGGAAGAAGATAAGCGACGTACCTAAATGCAAAAAAGACATCGAATGGGCTCGGAGAATAGGTAGTAATGTTTTCTCCATGCCTCGAGTTATGAGATTGTAATCGCCTTGATGTACAGACGGTTTCACGAAGCCGTTTTCCTCGCATACCTGGATAAATTCTGGAGTAATTTGGGGGAAAAATTGGAGACTCCGAGCTTTGTGTAATTAGTACCTGGACTTTGTGAATTTGAGCATGGTACAGGGAGCTCACTCTCTTGAAAGACCCCTTTTTGAAATGATTGTCGAGGGCTTCTGCTTGTTCTTTTAACGGAGTCGTCGGATCAGGCTGATGGCAATATAAAATATCGATCTTGCAGTAAATAAAAAAAATCAATACCATCCAATCACAATAATCACGTTACAAACACACCTGATCAACACCCAAACGCTTAAAACTCGTATCAAGCGACTTCTGTATAGCTGAAGCTTCGAGTTCACCACTCCCATAACCAAGGTTTGTAGCTAGAATTTTGGTACCGATAGAAAAGCCTTGAGATGCAGCTCCCACCTCCCCAAGAAGCTCCTCGGATCTTTCATGATTTGTTGGTGGATATCTTCCTGCGGTATCGATCTGGGAAATGTTCAACTCTTTTAAGACTTCGAGTGCATCTTGGACGGATTCTTTGGTGCTGAAATCCATCCCAATGGATGCAGCACCGAATATGAGGGAGGGGTGGCTCATGATTTTATGCTGCGGTGGATATCACTAGATGATGTTGGCGAAGAAAGTGAAGTGTTTGATCGGAGAGAACGCGAGAATATAACAGAAGACAAAGTGTGAAAAAATAACAATGAATATAGGGAACGATATGCAATAGTGAAAGCATAAAAAAGACAGAGAAACTCTTCATGAAGCACGTCTAATATATTGAATCTCGGAGACTTTCTTTGAAAATCGGTGGAATATCAAACCGTCTCAAAAACCAACGATTGGTCAGCCCCAACTGTTGGTCCAATTTTCATGTTAGAATCCCCGCTCCCGTTCCGTATTCTTGTGATATTGCATGGAGCTTGCATTTCGGAATTATCGATTCATCTGCACATTCGTAATGGAACATGATAAGAATAGTATAGAGTTTTCAGTATATCAAACTGTGACGGCGGAAAGGGGAAGTGAACAATGCAGTGGATCACTCAGTCGCTGATTAGTCAGTGCTTACACATATGTAACTCGACAGCAACATCATGATTTCTCACCATATGCCACAAAGCCTTTTCTTGTTTGGGATGACTTCGAATGTAATTCTTGGTATTTCTTCTTCTTCACGAAACTTTAAGTTGCACTATTCATGCTTCCAGATTCAAACTAATTCATTGTTTATTATTATTCTGAAGATTGAGGATCCCGTTTGGATAAGCCAATTTCGAATTTGCATATGCAAAATTTCGAGGGATCCCAAAACCATGACATTGTCATCTTCTGCCTTCGCTAAACACTAATTACACCCATTACACCCATTACACATTATTTGTTCTCGAAAATGGAAACAACTCCTTTTTGCAGTCCCGATCAGATAGGCCACGAAACCCATAAATGCAGCAACATTTGATTGCGCCATTTGACCTCGAGATGAATCGAAAATCACACGATCCCAGTTGGTTATACATCAAGAGAAACATCACTTCTTGATATAGCTCGACAGCCCTCCAGATCCTTATCCAAGACCCTGTATTTGGGTAGGACATGTACCTCGCTACTCAATATCGAATCCTTCGCCGAGTCTTTGCCTGGTTTGTAAATCTTCGAAGCTGATGCGTTGAACTTTTGGTATTGTAATGTCGGTGAACTGTTCCTTTCTGGCAAGCCACTCTTCTTTATTGTCAATACCTGCAGCTAGTCTTCTCCACTCCAGTTTCAAATCGTCTTCGGTAGTACCAGGGGCATTGTCCATGAATCTCCACCATAGCTTTTTGAGCTTCCGAAAATTTACCAATGACATTACCCAGTCTGGGCGACAGCTCCACTCCGATTCTCCACCAAGAGCCAGAAACTTCACTTTCTCGGCCATTTCGTCGATACAAGCGGTGTCTAAGCTGATGTGATCTCTTTCTTTACTGTATTTTATATCAAAGAGATCGTTCAAAAACACATTGTAGTTCACAGTGTATCGATCTCCATCTTCGTATCCCCACTGGCTATTTGAGGCGATCATAATGGTACGGAGCAGTCTACCGCTTAATTCTCCTGGCTTTTGCGTGAAGAATTTCCACGCACGATGGCTTTGAAAGTGGAGAGTGTCAAAGTTGAAATCGATGCAAATTGACAATTTTTTGCCTCGGCTCCAAAATTGATAGTTTTCCAAAGCTACTTTTCTTGATAATGAACAAGTGTGTAACAAACCTGGAATGATCTGAATAGCGACAGCCCTTTCGACTTTCAAGATCATGTGGTGATCTTTCGGATCATGGAGTCCCAGCTTTTCTCTAAAATGTTTGTCCTCCCGCTTTTTCTCCCAGGATTTCTGGGATAATTCTAGTTCCAGAGCAAGGTCATCCCCGATTTCAGAATCTTCCATCTGACTGTATTTAACATCGATGGTGATGATCCGAGGACCTGGTAAAGCGTACTTGAAAATCCTTGTCCTAATCTCAAGAGGAAGTTTCGAAAATGAGGCAGGTCCCCGGGCAGCACCTTGCGCAATACTTTGTGATACTTGAGTAGACATACTGATTCGCCAACTTTATTTGATGTAGATTATTCCGGGTAAGAGTTGTGAGGATATGAGTCGACCTGAAAGTCTGAGAGTCCTAAGGTATGATCACAGTGAGGGGTGATCTCTTGACAAGTAAAATAATATTAGGGTCTGGGACACAAGATTTCGAGCTCGAGGTTGAAACATACAATAGTTTTGACACGTTGTAGGAATTTGGAAAATTATGATACAGTTTCGTGCAGCTGTTCGAACCTGTGTCTGAATTGATATGTCTTGATGTCGCTTAGAGTCTCAGAATGTAAAGAATGTTGCAAAGAATGCAATGATTTTGAAAACTTTGCCGGAATTTGAGCTGAGATTTTGGGGTATGTTTGGTTAAAGAAGATGAATTGCGAGAATAAAATAAATTGTGAGTGGGAGCTAATTCTTAGCATACCTCCACCAACCCCCTTTGGGGCTGGTAGAAGCAGATACCGCAATGACGTAAGCGAGGTAGGTTTCTTTCATAACACGTATTAAATTTATATCGATCACGGGGTTCTGTCCAATTCATGATTTGAACAAGATGGAAGATCAATTTGACATACATTGCTCATTGGAAAGTAGAATCCAATAGTGAAGATGGTCTCGTCTAGTGAGGTTGATAAGTTAGTGAGTGTGTGGCAGGATCTTGAATCGTCTCGACATTTGCTTGAGCGGTTCCATTACTCCGTCGACCATGTGACAATAACGGAAGTAAGGTCAGAATTTAACCTTGCCTCAGAGGATATCTTTCTGCAAGACATAGATGGAGCATAATCCGTATGTCGAGGTTTGACAATGCGATCAAGGTCAGTAGAATGTGCGAACGAGGGTTGAAAAATATGATTGAATTGTCTAGAAATGGTCAACGCCAATACGAATATACCTCTCATCACGAACCAAACCTGGAAAAGTACGCCTAACCTCGAATCCTTGAGCTTTGCATACACTTCGACTGAAATCATCACATCATTTCTTCTGGTCAGTTCGAACATTCAATGCCTAAGTATCCTTCTACTACTGTGGGAACGTTGGGCGTCAAACTTGTGGTTGGACCTTCGATTAGAAACTTGCAAGATTTCTTCAGAGCTTCAGGGTCAAATTTGTTTTGTCATTTGGGGGCATAAAGTGTTGATTTGAAAAAGCCCATCTCTAAGCGAAAGTTATTCATACATACAATGCCAACCACGTACTATTACGTAGATATCCACATCATTTGCGGGAAGGGTAAAAAGAAACTGCGGACAAAACAATACAAGCTCCATGTTAACCAACCTGATCCACCGCTAGTGTGGAGCATTGGACATATACCAGGCGTGTCTCAGCGAAAAATGTAGGCGGACATATCACGTATTCTTTCAAGGTCGGAAATTTAACAAGTAGTAAGCCATGGAACTCATATTG
This sequence comes from Botryotinia convoluta, assembly GCA_004786275.1. Classification (NCBI taxonomy): domain Eukaryota; kingdom Fungi; phylum Ascomycota; class Leotiomycetes; order Helotiales; family Sclerotiniaceae; genus Botryotinia; species Botryotinia convoluta. Next base: position 62,038 of record PQXN01000055.1, on the reverse strand, counting down.
TTGAAGGATTGACAGCTTATTGAAAATATCAATGGCGAAAGTCTCTCGGTTGCTGATGTAGAATTCACGAGAGAAGAATGATTTTTTTACAATATGGTATTCCCGTTGGCCACAAATCTATTTTGATATTCTCCTTTGAAGGCAGGTTTCTTGGATACCCTTTTTTCACTTCCTAATTTATGTATCTAATGCTCTTCTATTGATCACAAATTCTTCTTGAGCCTTCCCACGGTAGTAGACCGACGCGATACAATATTAATCTCTTCGATAAGTCTCACTATCATCCATCACTCCCAGTGCTTACCAGCCAAGCTCAATCTGAGGATCCCACTCTCTAAACCTCTCTATGAATTCCTTCTTCGACAAAAATTCTACCTCCTCAAACGCCTTCTTTGTCAAGTATCTCATGATATCCTTTTTGAACTTCCAGCGGTCTTCCACCCATTTAGGTCTTCTCTGATGTATCGTATCCGAGACCAAATGACTATCCATTCCCAACACCAAAGTATCAAGCTTATTAAAGCCCCAGTCCATGTATTGAAGTGCTTTTATTCGCAGTTTTTGCATTCTTTGGGTCTGTTTGACTGCGAATTTCTCGGCATTTATTTTCTCGGATAGTCCAAACGATTCGGTTCCAACTGCAACATTTTTAATATAATCATCTAGACGTTGTCTCGGATTCAAGTCTTGGCATTTTATACAAGGATTTGGAAGATGCCAACCTCGATTATTATGCCTGCAAACGACACATCGAAGATGCAACGGAAGATCTTCTTCATCATCAGGAATTAAGACGCGACGGTTTGCTTTCATCGCAAGTCTGATAGATGTCTGCTTCGTCTGCACAAATGCGAATTGTACACAGAAAGTATTGAAGGTAAACCAATCCGAAAAATGAAGTGTATCCAGGTCCTCGCGAAAATAGACCGGTTTCTCGGTTTCGAGAATAGACGTCAGGAAATGACTCTTTGAATAGAGTTCTTGACCAAAGTATCGGGCTTCTTTGTTGACGTATAGGGAAGCGGGCATCTTGTAAAATGGTGCTGGTTGTGCTGTCCATGGGAATTTAACTCTCTTTTGGAAGGAAAGAGTGTTTTGATCGTCGGTGAGCTCCATGCGATGTAACAATTCCGTAACGTAATTACAGCGTGAATTGTTTTTGGCATTCTCGCCGGCATATTTTGCAATAATGGTAGGCGTGCGTGGTTCTCTGAAGACTTCTTCATCTTCTGCGTGATATTTCCATATCATACAGCGAATTTCTGCTGGAAAGTCGCGGAATCGATGGAAAGTTCCAGGCTGAGGAGATGGTTGTGCTATGTTTTGCGTATCGTTTATGTTTGTGGAAGCCATGACCGCTGTTATTTCAGGTCAGTTGGGTGTCATTGTGGAAGGAAAATACGTACATGTGATGGTCAAGCTTTGCAAACATTCTTTTGCAGGAGATGCGTCATGCACACTATTATGCTGTCCACTTGATTCACATACACATTCTGCGCCCTCGGTATCTACAGATTGATCCATTCCCATAGAAATATCATTGTTCATCTCAACTGTGTTGGTCGCATTTGCGCCCTCACCAACCCCATCTATACCACTTCCATCGATACCCATATTGTTCATACCTTCCGTCGTATCAGTACAAAGACTTGTACCGGCCATTTTATGTCGAGTATTAGCCCGTTCAATTTAACGTCGGCAGAGCTTGGGGAAAGAATTATTTTGTGCAATAAACTTTGGGCTTTGTGGGAGAGACCAAGCGACTGAAAATTTAAAAGCAAAATGGGATACGATCCTGTAGTGAATTACTTTTATGATTGGGAGCCATGTGATTATCCGAAAGGTATCGTCTGAATTGACAAATATATTGTACGGGGATTCAGTGACGACAGAAAGAAGTAGAGGTGTATCAGACAATAAGCAACGTGAAAGTAATGATGTAGAACCATCACACCCTACAGTGTGGAAATCCAGCCTGTTGAATACTTGATCTCTGGTTGAGCAATGTACGACTTGTCGTTTGAAACTCAAAATTGTGTTGGAAATATTGAAATTTAACAACAACGCTATTCCCAAAGGATAATGACTGGATTGCCAACTCCACGCCCTTATTGCTGTCCAGCAGTAACACCATAACGGAAAACCACCCCAAATAGATTACCAAGCAAGCCGCGCACCATTCTCCTACCCGCCAAATCTCCCAATATTATATCCATACAAATATAATCAGTCACCATCACACCTATTTTCATGCGGGTCATAACGCGCCCCTAGACCCCAGCAGAAATGTATAAAATCTTGCCAGCGGCTTCTCGAAACGAGTGGTCCAGATTTTACATCTGTGGAAAAACACTCATCAGTATCGGACGTGTTCAAAGCGTCAATAAACTTTCCCACGAACCTCTAGACTGAAGCGTATTGCCATTGCACCGAATTTTAAGATCTGTAGCATAGATCGTTAGTATTGGCGATGCCAAAATCAAGACTAGGTATACGGACCTGATTTTGTAACATGATGTTGTTCACTCGAGTCTGTGGATGATTCATGTGGGTCGATATTTGTTGATCCACCTTTATTTGCATTGTCCCTACCTAAAGCGGCAAACTTTGAAAGATGTCCTGAGCTCTGTAATTTGGCATGCTGTCCATTTATGCGTCTGATAAGGTCTCCAAATTTCTTAATCAAAACTTCAGCTACATGGTAGGAGTTTTTGTGTTCAATGCCGGGGGCTACAACGGAAATATCTCTAGGATGTGCTCGTCGCTTATCGATTGAGCTTGGCGCCCAATGTGGCGCAGAATTCAGACCACCAGCTGCGCCAAAGGATATTGCTTGTACATTGCTTGACATGATGCCAATACCGATCAGAGCTGGTGTATAGATACCTAGTGCCGGGAGGGTGGCTAGAAGGGCGATATTTTGGATTGTTGGGAGAAGAGATAATGTTGATATAATGGAGGATTGCTTGAGGTGAGTAGTTGTAAGGATTTCGACATGAGATTCCATAAAAGTATGTGCAAAAGATAGGCCGAGGCCCATGAAGGATAACGAGAGTGGAAGGATGAACTTCATGTTGAAGGGTGCTTCGTACACTGCTGTGGTAGAGCTTTTATTCATCTGTTATTTGATGATCTGGGTTATCGGAGTTTTGATTGAAGATTGAAAGTAAGAAAAGAATGAAGAAGGTGCCTTGAAATAGCTCAATAAAGAGATCTCCAAAAGATTTCCATATGAATGAAAATGATTCCAAATTCCATGATTTCTTTATGATTCTTATTGTCTGATTCTTGCTGGTCCGTTGCTTACAGCAATTTGGTTTGAATCATAATTCAAATGGAATTTATTAACCATCATTACTTTTGTGCAGAAGAGATTTCGTAAATGTAACTGTGCTTCAATACATCAAATATTAAAGCGTCATGGCATGAAGCAAACTCGAAAATATCTGTCCCATTATTCACTGGATTGCATTCGTAGAGTGAGAATAATTCAAACAGTGCGTACGATCTCACCCCCAGTCGAGATCGTTCTGAATCATCCATAATTTCGTGTAAAAAGGTCGAACAGCTTCCCAAGCTGACAACATCAAAGTCTAAAGCTTCAGGAACACGACTCCTTCCCCAACATTTTTTTCGGCGAGGTGGTCACTGCAAGGCTCCGGTCAAGGACATGCTTGTCTTGGGGTGGTTCTCTAGCAATGCTAATGTACATTAGAATACCAAAATCAAGTCAATCTTGGGCAAAGATTGTGTGTAATGAGAGGCCCAACAGTTTGAGAGAGCTGAGTGGCGCGTAGCTTGTCCAGGAGTTTTGGGTACCTAATCATGGTGTTCGAAACGGCAATGTTGCTTCGATTGCATTTCCTCTTTCTCGAGCGAATAATTGGTAACTCCAAACTTCAAGTAGTATCAGTGACCATAGCTCCTACTGGTTCTGGCCTTGTCGAGAATAGAATCTTCCATTTCACGATTTCAACGATTTCCAATTCATCCCCAGCCTCTGACTCGGACTCTTGCATCGAGACATCACTATTTGTCTGTGAAGATATCTCACGATCCCTCTTCCTAATAACAGCGTAAGCCCTTGGAAGCTTCTTGACCTCTCCCGTGAGTCTTTGGTGCTTGCCCACGTAGAGATAGACGCGCTTCATCCACTTGGTATTATCTGGATTTGCTGGGTCATATTCGGGGAAGATCAGGCGACCAATCGGAGTCTGGAAACTTTGTTCTGAAGAATTTGAAATGCCCAATGGGTCATCATCCTCAATGTCAGGTTCTGGAAGATTTATCGTTCCTTGAAGTTCTAGCAATGCGAGCCCAGATGGGGTTTGAAGAAGCCTCGGTAGTGGATTTTGTATGGTTGTAATTGGTCGATCGACGCTTGTATGGAGGGGAATCATGATTGGGACTTTTGAGATGATAGTTTGTGTTCGACAAGAGATTCAATCACAGTTCATTATTTGCACGACGTAAAATCAACACCGCATTTGTTAGAGGTCAAGAAATTATTGAACATGTTTGTAAGTGTATGGCATAATGTTTGACCGATCCGATGATATGTGTCACATGATCTCGGCTGTTAATCCACATTGAAGTTTCGCGCTAAGGATACTAGCGCCTCGCACTGAGAATTTCGAACTTTCCAAAATTTCGAAGTTCTTCATTCCTCTCAGCGACAAATCACCGACGACAACCTCGACCACTTGACCACTTACCACCGTCAAGATGAAGTTGGTATGTACTCCATTATGCTGGAATTGATTGATTGAGTATCTGCTAACATATTTTGATCGATAGAACATTTCATTCGTACGTTTCGAACCCATTTGAATAAACACGATCGAAGAATTCAGACTGACAAAATATTCAACAGCCTGCCAATGGCAGTCAAAAGCTCATCGATATCGAAGACGAGCGCAAGCTCCGTGTCTTCATGGACAAGAGGTATATTTTTTCGCGACACCGAACACAACGGAAGAATCTAATTTTTATTCGACAGAATGGGCGCTGAGGTTCCAGGAGACTCCGTCGGAGACGAATTCAAGGGATACATCTTCAAGATTACCGGTGGTAACGACAAGCAAGGTTTCCCAATGAAGCAAGGTGTTATGCACCCAACCCGTGTCAGACTTCTCCTTTCCGAGGGTCACTCTTGCTACCGCCCACGCCGAACTGGTGAGCGCAAGCGTAAATCCGTCCGTGGATGCATCGTCGCCATGGATTTGTCCGTTCTCGCTTTGAGCATTGTCAAGCAAGGAGAGAGCGACATCCCAGGTGTCACCGACGTTGTCCACCCAAAGAGATTGGGCCCCAAGCGTGCCACCAAGATTAGAAAGTTCTTTGGGCTCACCAAGGAGGATGATGTACGTTTTCCCTACATCATTCCGCCCATCACTCTCAACCGCTTCGTGCTGGTGCTTGAGGATGGAGTGTGAGAAGTAAATCCAAAGCGTAATGCTGATATATCTGGGTTAGGTCCGTAAATTCGTTATCCGTCGTGAGGTTCAACCAAAGGGTGAGGGCAAGAAGGTCTACACCAAGGCACCAAAGATCCAACGTTTGGTCACCCCTCAACGTCTCCAACACAAGCGTCATAGACTCGCACTCAAGCGCCGTAACGCTGAGCGTACTAAGGATGCTGCCGTAAGTTAAACTGTCATTCTTCTATAATTCACCAACTAATATAACTTTCCAGAACGAGTACGCCGCCATCCTCGCCAAGCGTGTCTCTGAGGCCAAGAACGCCAAGGTTGATGCCCGTAAGCGCAGAGCTTCTTCTATGCGTAAGTAGAGGGTTTTCACGATGGGTAATAAAATGGTAGTCTTTATGGATGTTTGGCGAGTGGAATGAATTCTCAGCCGGGTTCAACAGGTCAAAAAAGCATTATACCAGGATGCTAGATACCAATTTAAAATGGACTGCATATTACTACTTAGGAAGGCGTTTCTGGAATGCAAATGATGTGCTATTAATATGTTTTGATGTTCCCATATATTGTCAAATGCAGTGGATGGTTCCTCCTACTGAAATCTTGTCCTTCGGCTTGTCCTTTTTGACCTTCTCCCCTTTCCCTACTCGCTTCACTTTACACATCCCAGTTCTACTCTATGCTATTCTCCAATCCTCCAATCCTGTTGCTTTTGCCCACCCTTTCCTTGTCGATATTACGCCAAACCCTTACTCGGTTGGTACTGTTTAAGATAAATGTTAGGCCAGAATCTAGCAAATTGCCGAACTAGAATACTCCTAAATCCACGTAATTTCCCTTCAAAATCTTTCACTCCTGATAAGATCATAAGAATTGTATATAAACCGCATCAAATAGGAAATCTATTCGAAAGAGAACAAACGAATGATCTATGTTTTCAATTTTCTATGGAACTCTATCTTTAACACAATTGTTATGTCATTTGAAAACCCCATTGCAATTTTGGAAAGGTTGCTTGCTTGTAACTTTATTCATAGAAAACAATATCGAGTAGAATCAAATACAAGTAGCATAGACAATCTAGATGCCGTCTCTTTTCTCTTCTCCCCTATCAAGGCACATAAGTACCTACCTAGTCACACAAACAAACCCACAGCAAGAAACCGATATTGATGTGTTTACATCTTCTCTGATTCCCGCGCACCTATGTATATATGGAAAAGACCCTATTTAACATATTTAAACGTACCTATGTAAGTAAGCCCTCTACAACCCCATGCAAAGCGGATATTGCATTACAAAAAGAAGAAGAAAAAAAACCCCATCTTCTGCAATCCGCACTGCTGTTTTTTCCTTTCCTAGTAAATTTCTATCTACATGCCTACCCACAAACCCCGAGTTAAACCCAAGAAACCATTTTTGATCTATCTTCCAGTGTCTTTGCTACCACATCTTATAGCCCCTTAATCCATAGGTGCGTGAGTGAACAAAAAGCTCACACTCTCTCCATTATGCGTCCTCCTGATTGCCTCAGCCAACGTCGCACTGATATCCATAACTCTCAATCTTCCACATGTTTCCTCCTTTCCTCTTAGAGGAACTGTGTTTGTAACAACGACTCTGCTCAATTTACTCTTGTTTAATGTTTCGATTGCTGCGCCGCTCAGGATTCCGTGAGTTACGATAGCGACGACTTCCTTGGCGCCGTGTTCCATGACAGTTTCGGCGGCTTTGACGAGGGTGCCGCAGGTATCGGCCATGTCGTCTACGAGAATGGCAATTTTGTCTACGACGTCACCGACAAGGACCATGCGGGATACTTCGTTAGGACGAGCGCGCTCTTTGTGAATAAGGGCAAAGCCGAGGTCAAGACGATCGGCGATGGAGGTTGCTCTGAGGATTTCGTTAGTTATTTTGGTCCTCGTTTAGAAAAAACTTGCTCCGTCTTATCCAGATCCTGCATCTCGCAGATATACTGGTACCCTTTCGTAGAATATGAGAAGAAATGGCTCACCTCTTAGCACCACCGGCATCCGGACTAACAACCACACACTTGCTAACCTCCAAGTTCTCTCTGATCCATCTCAAAGTACTTGGTTCCGCATACAAATTATCGACTGGGACATTAAAGAACCCTTGAATTTGGCTTGCATGTAAGTCCATAGTAATAACATGATTACAGCCAGCCGTTTGCAACATGTTTGCAATAAGTTTTGCAGAGATAGGAGCGCGGGATTTATCTTTCTTATCTTGACGTGCGTAGGGAAAGTTGGGGATGACAGCTGTAATGCGACGTGCGGAGGCGGTTTTGCAAGCATTGATCATGATGAGAAGTTCCATGAGTCCATCATTGATATCGCCGGGTGCGGTGGATTGGAGAATGAAGACTAGAGAGTAGAATTTAGAAATTTGACTTGGAGTATGCGATGGGATGATGGACGAGGAGAACTAACCATCTTCATCTCTGACACTCTCTCCTACTGTGACGCTGGTCTCTTGATTTGAGTAATTCAAGCTCATAGTCTTTGCAAGCTCAATGCCCAATCTGCGGAATGAATTTCGTTAGCATCTTCTTTCACATCTCCATCCTTAAGATTGGCACTTTAATAGCGCATCTCCCGTCAATATTTCAAACCCCCATTCACAGATCCAAGCGCTCGTCATCCCACCATCCCGAAGCAAATGTATTTCATCTCATCCCACCAAAACAGCCCGCTCATCCCGAAGAATGAAAGCAAGAAATCAAAATAACCCACCTATCAGCAACCAACTTCGCCAACTGAGGATGACTGTTACCCGTGAGTAACTTAATTGAATTTGTCGCCATTTTATCTTCTTTTCTTTTCTTTTCTTTTCTTTTCTTTTCTTTTCTTTTCTTTTCTTTTCTTTTCTTTTCTTTTCTTTTCTTTTCTTTTCTTTTTCTTCTCTGTTTCTTTTTATTCCTTCTATATTTCCTTCGACTCGTTGATTAACTCTCGCAGTCGCAGCTATAGACAAGCCTCCTCTCAGATGCGCAATCGTAGTTGTAGTCGCAAATGCAGTCTCTAGACTAGGTAGCGCACGTTTCCTTTCGCTTCGTCCTATTCGTTGTCTGTTCGTTCGCAGATTTCGTGTAAGGTTTACAGTTTTCCTGTACCTGCACAATAATCTCTAATGCAACTAATTTTCCTCGAGTGTATGTTTGTTCTGAATGGATCAGAATCAATTTCTAACGTCCTATTGGATCCCTCCTTCTAATATGCGCGAGTTTGTCCCGTCGGTCGTATACAGAAATTCAGTCAGTTCGTATGATTGAGAATATTCTTGACGTTACTTTGCGTTGCGTCGTAGTCAAATGTCTGAATATGAACTATGAAGAAAAAGGAAGCCGTTGAGTAAGAAATGAATGAACCCTTTGACATTGACATTTGAGAGAAATAATTTTTGCGGGGTTTCGAAAAAGATAACGTCCGTGCCGAATGATCGGCTTTTTCCGTTTTCTAGCCCTGTGGTAACCAACCACGGCCAATCAAAACTCCATAACATCATATTATGAGATTATGTATGATAGAGGGGTTTTCGTTATATACTAGGTAATCACGTTATCTTATTTTCACATTTCCAAACCAAATACAGTCAACGTCGTTCGAATTCATCAATCTATGATAATTCCGTATGCTAACTAACTAAAAGCTATCTAGTTTTTACATCTGCCATTTTTCCCTTTTGGAAAATTTTGTCTTTGATGGGTCATCTATCTAATCCTCCTTCCCTGGGAAATCATCTTTGAAACGACCTGCACTTCGCTTTGAAAGAATCCTTCCCCAAAGATCTCAAACCAAATATAACCATCCATCCTCATCCATCACCTTATCTGTCTACCTAATATCGCATAGTTTCATATCCTCCAACCCATAAAAAAGCAAACCTATCCTCCGTAGAACCATCGCTCTGGTTATTAGAAGACCACCTTGTCCTCATAAATATCGTCAAAAAAAAAAAGAAAGCTTGACGCCGCCAAATGCTGATCAAAAGCCTGCCATGCATGATATCATAATTAAAAGGAAAAAGATGTTTGACCTTGCAATTGATGTTTATGCAAAACCGAAATATTCACTGCCTGCTGTAATGGCAGTAAGAACTTGAGCGCGAAGGGTCTCATAACTTTCATATTCTGGAAGATCGAGTTCTAGAGGTTGGGTTAGCATATGACTAATTATATGATTTAGGCAGTGTAACTTACGGTTGAAACAAGTATGAGAAGATGGAAGTCTTTCTTTGTTGCCATAGTCTCGGTGAATATTGAATCGACTAAAACCATTCATACCCTCAAGCTCCTTGAAACCGTTAAGGGGTACTTTACTGGTTCCCGTGACGAATTGCAACAACTTGGCTCGCTCTTCTTTGTCAAATGAGCGAATGGCACGCCAGAACCACTGAATTTGTGGAGAAGATGCCGAGTAATTGTGGTATTCAGTGTTACTCTTCCAGTCATCAACATCAATTTCAGGTAGTCCAGAGATTAGCAACTCTAATTCCTGCTCATTGAAAATCGAGACCAGTTCAGCAGGGATAATATCATGGAAGCCCTTCAAGAATTCATCAAGCTGTGCTTTGACAGATCCTGTAAGTTTCCATTCGACCATCAATCGAACATAATCGTGCTTGTTCTCCTCCGTCACTGGAACATTGCGTCCATCTTCAATAAAGTCAATGGTCTCGACAACGCCAAATTTGTCGTTATCAACGGAGAAGGTTTCGGTAATGATATCCGTGATATCATTCTCAAGCATCCATATGAGTGACTTATAATAGTCGGGATCCAAAGATTCCATGTCCTTGACTGAAACAGCCTTGCCTAAGATGCGCTTGTAAACTGCCCTGCTGAAATGGCAATCGAGAACACGACCTTCATATAGTGCCTTTCCGATGATACGACCGATGAATTTGAAGAACATTAGATGCTCCTCGTTAATACTACTCAATTGATTTGGATGGAAAGTAGTACGGTCAGAAGACACGGGGATGAAAAGAGCATAGCCAGGGTCGAACATTTGCCTAGAGAGAACTTGGAACCATTCACGAGTAACTCCGCCTGCATCTACACCCTCTTCTCCATGGAAACGAATGCTTAACTTGCCATACTTCATTTGATCAGGAGTCTGGAAGTAGAGAGATTTGAAAGAGTCGTGGAATACCTGCTCTCGACGAACAGACAATTGTAGTGGAGGAACTGCACGGGAACCTTGGCTTCGGCTGTGAATGCTGCGGCTGAAGTAGTTGCGCTTATTATCGAACTCGAGAACCTTAGGATTCTTTACCAATAGAGAGAATGTACCAGACATGAGCTTTGGAGTGTGTCGGACTAGGTCATTCAGAATCTTTCGATGCTCTTCAGTAAACGTGAAGAACAAGTTCTCCATTCGAGACTCCGGAACGGGACTAGCAAGAACCATTTCCTTACTCTTTGCACTTCGACTAAGTGGTGTGTCCTTCAAGGTAGTGTTCTTGCAAACAACCATGAGGGATTCGATCAAAGGTAAAAGAATAGTGGCGACACTAAGCATGTGATCTTGTTGCCTAATTGTACTGAGACAGGCACTTAACTTCTCCCACATTGGGCCAAAGGTGGAGTTCTCATAAAGGCTAGACACAAGATCTTGCTTTTCGACAATCTCAGAGGAAACCTCTGCTTCACTGGCTGCATCATCCTTCTTTTCGCGCTTAGGATCAAACAAATGATCTAGCGCAGTGAGAACACGTAGAAGTTTGTGCTGGTCGGATGCCGGTGGCGAGAACTTGGCTAATGCGACACCCTGAATCTCAGTTCCGGTTCTGGCTTTCTGAATCTGAGGAAGAAGGTCCTCGAGATCTACTAATATGACTTCTCCCAATGCTCGAGCCTTGGCGATAAGTTCTTTTCCGAAAATGGCCTTCGCGCCAGGAATCGTTGAAAGATTCTTAATGGTTGATAATGTCTCGCGGAAGGTCTTTGAGTTGCACTCACAGCAGAAGATATTCGTAACCAGGCGAAGATTGTGTTCTGGCACAACGGGAGGAGTGAAAACATGAACTTTCTTCTGTTCTTGCTTAGAAGCATCCTCGGGCTTCGAAGAGTCAGTATCCGGAACGACGGAGGCCTCACCGGCACCAGCGCTTGTAGGAATGACGAGTGCCGGAAGTACTGGAGCAGATGTTGAGCCAGCGGAAGTGTTTTCTACAGGAGCAGTCGCATCTGATACTACCGGTGGTTGTTCAGTAGACTCACTCTCACCTGCGGTAACGTTGTCAGGATTGGGTGTATCGGTGGAACCAGTGGCTTCGGCTGTCTCGGCTGTCTCGGCTGCAGTTGCGGTCGCCTTGGCCTTTTCTGCTTCTTCGATAGCTTCTTTTTGTTTTCGTTCTAGCGCAATGAGTGGACTAGTGATAAGATTAAGTAAGAGTGAAAGTTGTTCCATGATGGTTGCGCTCTCCATAATCAGATCACGATCTAGAAGACTGAGCAAAGAGTTAAGCGCATATCTTGGGGCTTTGCTATCCTTTCCTTTTCCTTTCCGACTGAGACTTCGCTTGAGTCCCCCAGATGGCTCGTGTTCGGTTAAGAAGAAAGATGCAACGTGCAAATTAGTTTGAGCAAGATAGACCAAAGCTGTCAAACATTGTTGGACTACCATGAGTGGCGATGCCTCGGAATTTGTCTGTGCGAGAGAGCCGAGACCGGTAAGTGTTCGTCGAAGAGTTTGCGTTGGAGTCTTTGGGTCCTTTTCTCTTGGTTGCTTGGCTCTGACGGACAGATACGAAAAGCTTCGCTCAATTGCGGTCATGTCAGCACTGCCATCCTGAAGGATATGAAGAAGGGTGCTAATAAGCTCGGCACGGTTGTGCTTATTCAATGCTACATTTTGCAGAACTGAGTTGAGTGTGCTTCGGAAACTGCTGTGTTGGAAAATGAACATCAACCGCAAAAGTGTTGCTACACCTTGTTTGTCCAACATTTGAACGATTGCCCGACGAGCTCTTGGTTGCTGAGGAACCCCTCGACTTTCTTCACCAGGAGCTGGACGGCGAATGACGCCTACAGGCGCTCTTCCAGGGTGGCCAGCATGATCTGGCTGACCTCTGCGTAATTGACGTGCTTGGGCAGCGAGGTCCGGAGGCAAGGATGCCATGAAATCTTCATCACCTTCCATCAGAACTTCTTGTCTAAGAGCTGGTGGGAAGGTTGCAAGAATACTTGGAAGATCCATGTCTCCATTTGGTGGAGCTCCGCCTGCTGCTGCTGCAGCCTCTCGTCGCTCGTTACGTTCACGACGTCGGCGTTCTTGTGCTTCTTGCTGCATAATTTCCTCTCGAATATCATCTGGGAGGGCATCGAGGAATTCCTGTTCAATGTCGGTTGGCTGTGAACCTGTCGCAGTGGCTTGTTGACGTCGCTCGGCAACGGCAGCCATGATAACTTCCTCGCGGATATCCTCTGGTAGCTCTGCAAGAAACTCTGCGTCGATGCCCAGGTCTGTGATATCATATGGCGTGTTTCGAATCATAGTCATAACTCTAGGACGATCAGCAGCTGGAACCTCTGTTTCTTGTGCTTCTGCATTGGTAGCTCCTGGATTTTCACTCTGGACACCCTCCATGGCATCAGTTGCGTTGGCATTATCCGCCTCGACAGGCTCTTCAATGGATTCATCGGCCTGGGCACTTTGAGCAGCCGCCATCTCAGCTGCAGCTCTTTCAGCTGCCTCTTTCTCTTCGGCCTCTTTCTTCTCTCTGGCTGCCTTCTCCTCTGCCTCCTTGGCTTCCCTAGCCAGCTTTTCTGCTTCTAATCGCTTTTTCTTTTCTTCTTCCAATACGCGGATTCGTTCCAGTTCGGCTGCTTTGAGAACTTTGTCAGCTTCAATGGCAGGAGGTACGAGCGCTGCCATTATTTCATTCTTGAGCTCTTGAGCGTTTTCAACATTGCTTGGTCCAAAGAGTAGCTTAGACTCTTCTGACCATCTTGCCGCTGTACATTGAGTAGAGAAAGATGTAGCACTTCCAGGCTCGCTGGTATCGCGGTGATTGTCATTACGAGGACGACGTGTTCCAAACATTGCTTCGAGTTCTCTAGGCAACTGACCAGGACCAGCGGTAATATGAAACTGTAAAGCTTGTCCATTACGAGCGATTGATCCTGGGATACGTAAGGATCTGATCATGTCAAGGATTTGTTCAGGGCTATCACCGAAAGCACGTCCGCCAAGAACGCTACTCATGTCTATTAAGCTGCCGCCGGGTCCCGGTTCTTGAATCCAGCTGCCGATTTGAGGTCCTCGATGGCCAGGTCTGCTTGAAGCGCTTGGTCCATTACGTTGAAGTAGAGGGTTTGTGCCGTCATCCATGGAATATGGGGGTGGAGCGCCGGATCTATGTGCTCGGTAACGGAGATCTGGTACTACAAGTCTATCAGTCCTATTCTGTCTTTGAGGGCCATCCTCGATTGCCGCCAGGTCCGAGACGGCTTGTCTTTCTGCGAGAAAACTGCTCATAAGTTCTGATTCTAAGAGTTGTAACCTACCACCAAGTGGATCGCGCGAACCTCCGGGAAGGAATGGGAAAGGGCTGGGGAATGCATGGCGATGTCGGCCTTGATGTCCACGGTGGCTGATGACCATTGGAGGCTCAACATCTCCTTCCCAACCAAAGATAGGACCAGGGCCGTCCGCTTGATTTATTAGTCGGAACGTAGAACTTGGTCTGATATTAGACTGACCTGGGTATGCGTGCTCAAAGAGCATCTCTTCGTCCATGTCATCCTCGTCGTCTTCATCTTCTGTAACAAGTTAGTAAATCTTCATAGGCGGATCTTTCAAAGCAGACGAAGCTAATTTCAAGCTTACCTTCTTCTTCGATTTCTTCCATGTATTCACCCAAAGGCTCTTCCTCATCATCTTCCGGATCACCAACGCCTTCTTCTTCCAGACGTTGAAGCATTTCAACGGCATCTTCTTCATCACCAGCGCCGGCAAGCACACGAACAAGGTTCCCAATGGGGCCCATGTCACCCATGGAATGAGAATGAACGTGTGCATCTTCGTTGTCTCCTCCTGGTCCTTCGTAGCCTTCTTCGAAATCTTCCTCGTCGTCTTCCTGCATGTCCTCATCGTTTTCGCTTTCCCAGTCATCAATATCTTCGTCTTCGGCAAGCTCTTGGACATTTCCGGCTTCATCGAGAATTTCGATACGAGCATCATCTTCCTCCATACCGTCAGAACCATGCTCGTCATCGTCATCGTCATCTTCGCTATCATCGTCATCGTCATCGTCATCATCTTCATCTTCGTCTTCCATAATGACTTCGACGTCGACACCATGATCGCCAGAAAGACCTTCGATAGGGCCCATTCCATCTTCATCATCATCTTCATCGCTGACATTTTCCTCATCGTCTTGCTCCATTTCCTCTTCATACTCCATACCATCATCGTATTCACCTTCGTACATGTCCTCGTCATCTATAATGATTAGCCTTTGTATATTAAGTATGATAATTTTTTACACTTACCATCTTCGGAATCAGATGATGTATCGCCCTCTTCCCCTTGCTCAAACATACCCAAAGTCGAGTTTCGGAATAGATCAGGGGTCTCTTCTCGGTCGTCTTCGAGATCCGACACTGAAGTGGCAGACTCAATATCGTCATCATCAGCTTGTCCTGGAGGTGAAGATATAAGTGCGTTTTCACTAAGATAGATAGCGTGATGAGTGAGCTGCTTCAGGGGCCGCAGGATATATTTGACAGCTCGCTTTGCGCCAGGAAAGTTGAGATCAATGTCTGCTACCGAAGCAGTCAAGGCTGCAATATATCCTTTCTCATACATAATACGCTTGAGTTGCATCTGGGATCTCTTGCTAACAGAAGTATCTGCAGTTCCTAAATTCTCCTTTCCAGTCATAATATGCATCATGAGATCGGCAAGTGAGAGCATCCTGGCATATTTAATCTCAAGAGGTTCGGTGGAAGCGCTTGCGTCTTTGTAAGCCTTGAGAATATTCTCTAGGACAAAACGTCGAACGAACAAGAGATCGGGCTCATCTTCTCCATCACTTTGCTCTCGTAGCTTATCAAGGATTTGTTCTCCAGTCTTGTTCAACAGAGCAGTGATAACAGAGTCGGCCCAGTGCGATGTGGTTAGCTTCTTACGAATAGTGGTGTTTTCTAGGTAATCTAATGTTCCAATGGGCAAAAGATCAGAAAGAAGATAGTGAAGCACACTGGATCGAGGCTTGGAAGGCGTCATTGCTTGAGGAGGAGCGCTACGCTTGAAATTAATGAACTCGATCTTAGTTCTATTGTAAGCAGCCAAAAGTTCTGTGAGACATTGCAGCAGGAAGCATCTGTAAATGTAGATGGGATGTTCCTCGCCTTTGAATTCCTGTTTTGTGGAATCCTGGGTAGATTGCCCATCTTTGGGTACAGGTGAGTCAGGTACGGATGGTGCACCAACCATGGCGACGTCTCCATGTTCAGGCGAAGTAGACTTGTCGGCATGGCTAGTGGTTGGACGATCTTTGTCTTCTACATCTTTATAATTCAAGAGTTCACATAGTAGGAAGTGAATGACACCATCTGGATTCTCGACTACGGGTGTTTTATACTCTGGAGACACTGCCTTTGCAACATCCGGCATATCAGTATCAATAACCTCAGTAGATGGTTTAAGATCTTGAAGAGTAAGGTCTTCTGTGGCTTGTACGGTTGGCTGGACGGCATCTTCAGAAACCTTGGCAGTGGATGGACTTTCACTTGGAGGATCACCCTTGAGAACTAACGATGGTGCCCGAGCTGTCGGTTCAGACGATGGGAAAGGCCATCCTGTAAATTTGACCATCTCGTTAGTTACTTGAACGAATAGTGCCGGGGCACGATTGGCGAGGTGTTGCAATCCTCTCAAGTACAATTGAAGGTCAACTGGGGATCGCTGTGGTCGAACATTGTGATCAAAGAATGCCTTGATATCCGATCGCATGATCTGTTTAATAGTCTCGTCGTCCTCAACTATGTGTCTGAGGATGAGCAAAAGAGGGCTGTGAATGCGAGTTGAACTGGCCCCTGCAAGCTGCTTTGCCATAACAAACAATCGCTGGATGTTTTTCTTCTCGCCCATGCCTTGCGCAACTGAGCGGGTACGTGTCAATATGACAAGGATTCGAAGTACAGCAAGTGCGAGGGATTCTTCTCTTCCAATTCGTGGAAGAATATCCAGGATAGACTCTAAAAGTTGAGATCTTTCTTCATCGGATACTGCTAGCTCTACATGCTCAAGGACAGGTGCCACAACCTTTTCATTTTCATCTTTTGGTAGTGTCCACTTAGCCTTTCTTGGCTTGGCGTCTTCGCTCAAAAGCATTTCCACAATTAGAAGAATCTGTGCGATCCAAGGTGATGGTTCCTCGGCGGAATGCGAAGGGGATAACTTGACGAAACTGAGTAAAGTAGGGAGATTTTCCTTGAGCTCTCCCAGTGCAGCAGCGTAGAATTGTTTTTCACGCAACATTAACGCCAATAAATGAGCATAGGCAGCAATCTTGTTACCCTCTGTGCGAACATCCTCAGCACCTGCGAATGACATTAGAGCGACAACAAGTGTTTCGGCGACAATCTTCCTCAGTCCGGAGTGATCTGGAGATTTATTGACCACGGTAGTAATCAAGTCAGATATTTCAAAGGTAACATCGCCATGAGCGTTGATGACATCTAAGCACTTATCAATCAAATTATCTCGAATAAGCTTTCGTTCATCATTCAAGTCATCAACGGTGACTTGCTTGAAAGGCGGCTCTTCGACCTTGATAGATTGCGAAGGCTTCAATGCAGAACTTTCACGAGGCGCGCTTGATCCGGCGCCGTTCTCATAGCCAGGGGCGAGTTGGTTCATCATGCGATTAAAGCCCTGAGGAGTGAAAGGATCGTTTGCTGGCTCAGGGGCGCCTATTTGACCGGATGTCGGAGCTGCAGCTACTGTTTGAAGTGAGTTAATGATCGCTGTTACATCCGTTTGGGTAGGATCAGTGGCAATGGATTGCTCATTTGGGCTTGCTGTTCCAGTGGATCCACTTGAAGGTCTAGAGTTACCAACAGGCTCGGGAGCAACCTCGATATCATCGTCAGGAATTGGACAGCGCCCGCGAGTTCTTTCTCTCTTGTGTTCCTTACAATAGTCAGTTGAATTGGTAAGGTTATTAAAGCAGCGATACAGGGCTTCCTTGGCCAAGTCTTCATCATAACCTTGTTCTTTGAGCGTGGTCACACTATCAGAATTGATCTTGAAGGCCTTTCGGAGAGATTTTGGCTGTCGAGCCGATTGATTTTCAGTAGTTCTCTTGACAGCTCCAGTTTCGCCTTCAGTTGAGGCGATAGTACGAATTACTTCAATGAGTTTCTCTGATATTTGGCTCGGGGCCTTTTCAATCAAATCGGATTCCCACAAGCCTCGGACAGTAGGAAGAATTGCCATGCGAAGCTCTACCACGAACTGGCCGGGTGTGAAAGAGTCGGACCGAGAACGATCGCGATCTCGTTCACTGCGAGGTATCATAGCCACAGTTTGCGGAACTTCTATGATATGCTTGGAATTGACAAGAATTGCATACAGGGAAAGAATCTGTTTGGCACCAATGGTCGCCAACTCAAACTTCATGGTCTTTTCAGGTGTCTTATTTTCCCCTTGTTGATCGCTTGAGTTGTTGTTGCTAGTACGGATTTCAGAAGTAAAAGCTTCTAGAATACGATTCAGGGTAGTAAATCCAGAACGCTCCTTGAAAGCTTGTAAGACAATACTAATGGTTTGGATCTGACGATCTGCATGACGAGAGGCTAGAATGCATTATTAGTCATGATCATGTTTGGGGGAAGAACTAGAAAATGGTGCTTACAGTCGACTAACATATCTTTCAATACATGTAACAATCCGATCCAATAAGAGTAGATGTCGATACTATTATCATCACCTGGACGTGCCAATTGTTTGAGCACAGACTCAGACAAAGCTTCGGCGATAGTGGTATGGTTTTGTCTGTAGTATGGATCAGGATTCCTCCTACTAAGAAGGACCTTGCCAACGTTCTGGAAAAATGGACCAATAACTCGAGGCATTCTACCAAGGAGGTAGCGCAACGTTCCAAAGTTCCGGAATTGAGCAGAATTGTTCAAAGCTCCGAGGCTCTGAAGTTCTGAAGCGTTCTGGGTTGATTGACTCGCTGGCTTCGCGGGTGTATCCGAAGTGGAATTTGCGTTCGCAAGCTCTGTTTGCAACGCAACAGGCAATGCCGTAACATCAACAGACGGAGATGAAGAGTCAGGTTCGACAGTTGATGTTGAAACGTTTGTAGCGGGCGGAGATGGTTCTGTACTAACGACAGTGTCTGGGATCATGTCGCTAATTCCATTATCCTTGATTCGTGCTGATGGTATTTGTTGCCAGCTCTTTGGAACAAGTCTCTGTAACAAGATTTCTTCTTTGAGAGATGCGCCTAAGAGAGGGCCAAGGGTTTGAATCAAACGGTTGTAGTGATCAGCGAAATTCATAGAATTGAAGCCGGATGGAGTGTTCCTGTGACTGTATGGAGATCCCTGTATGGAAGCGGTTAAATTGGCTACTAATGAATGAACATTGACAAAAGCTTTCGCGAAAGCAGTGCCTTGAGCCAATGTGTTTTCGTCGGCATGTTCACGGCTTTGACTGTCCACAAATGGAGCAAAGAAAGATGTGCTGAAATCGTGTTTGGCAAATGGCTCAAGGACATCTGCGGCAGCCTGAGCTCGCTTCAAAAGAGATGGAATCACGAGATATGGTTTTTGCTCTGCGAGAAGAGCAATAACATTTTGCAGATTTCGCGAAGAAATTCCGTCTCCAAAATTTGCTGGCAGGCTTTCAGATTCGCCGAGATCAAGCACATACTCGATTCCACCTCTAGCACAAAATTCGCTACGAACCGATGAGTTGTTTAATACCGTGGCAAGAAAAGAAGCGACAGAGGTAATGTATGGTGTCATGGAGATATCGGGTTCTTTAGTTGACACTGGAGTGGACGCAGTGTCATCGGCATCGCGCATCTCAACATCACTGCCACTATCGACAGCTTTGCCCTTCCCTTTCGCATCTGAGGGGCTGCTTGAAGCGGCGCCTAGTGCAATGACATTACCAGCGGAATCGTGTTCCCACAATTTAGCGCCAGCTCTATCTTTCTCTGCCTTTGTTTTGCATAAATATCCAACTCGGACAACCATAACAAGGATGGCATTGATGATCTCGCCCTTAAGAGTTGGGTGGTGACGTGCCAATTCATCGAAAGTGGCGCCTAAACTGGATGGCAACTCTCCATTGGACTCCATACATTTGACATGCTCAGGGCTCTCGAATATCTCGAAGAATGAACGCAGAGCATGAGAGGCTCGAAACATCTTCATACCAGTGTTATTCAAACAGAGCGCACTAAATGCTTGAGGGATGATATTGATGGTCTCTTGGGTTGGCATGATGCCGCGGGCAAGAGGGCCATCGCGGGGAGCTTGAAGCATCGCTAGTGTTGGCAGTTGTGTGGTAGTGAGATCAAAAAGAGGTCCATCATCATCATCATCATCGTCATCGTCGTCGTCATAGTCTTCCTCTTCATCATCAGATGATGCGATATCCCCGTCAGGTCCTTCGAGAGGGATGCGTGCGGAACTACGCCGCCGCCTTCTAACCTCCTTTTCTTCCTTGGGTTCCTTGGGTGGTGGTAACACAAGTGGACTACCGGTGACCGCCTCGAGAAATCCCTTGCTCAAACCAGCCTCTGCAATGATTGCAAAACTCGTGGGCTCATTATTGATAAACCCATTTAGAATGCCAACGGCGTTAGTCCAGACAATGGAACCAAAGCAGCGGCCGTTTCCAATGATTTGACGCAGACTACCAAGCAGTTGTGAAGAATCGATGAGGTTGCGCAAGATACGATCAAAGTTACCTCCGTAACTGTTCGCAGATGACATCATATGATGAATGAATTTGAATAGCCATTTCAAGATTTGTTGTTGATAGAAAGGGACTTCATAATCAGTAGATGGTGAACGATGTTCGACTGGCATTACATTACCGGATTCTGTAATGCCTGAGGCAACTGTTGTCTCGTGAACAATCAGATCAGAAACTCGATCAAGGCCATTTGCATTGACCAATATCTGAAAGGCTTCACGAGCACTATACACTACATTGTCCAGGAATGACAAAGTTTTCGGTTGATAACGCTGGGCCACAGTGGTGCGAAGTCCAAGAATTTCGATCATGATAGGTATCAAGCCAGCTGTGACAAGACCCTCTGCAGTGCGGGGGTATTGGCAGAGACTGGTCATGAGTGAGAATAAAGCGTTTCGCCACTGATCCTTTTCTGTCAATTTATCACCGAGATCTTCCACAGCCATCTCTGCCACAGCTTTACGGATGACATACAACATCACTCCATGATTTATGGTAGTGTTCAGAGCTTTGCAGACATCTTGAAATTTTGATGAGATACCCGCGATAGCCTCGAGCGTTGAAAATGCCAGTGTTTGCATGTATGTAGAGACAGCGATGTCACCTTCGGCCGGTGGGTGCACCAAATCAGCAACTTGATAGATGAATTGTAAACGCTTTGGCTCGTCGCTATCTTGTTTCATGATATTCTCGAGGAAGACTGGTTCGGCGTAGACATTAGCCATGTTTGCAACGGCAAGCATTCTAATCACGAGAGCCTGTTGTCGAGTCTCCAATGAAGAGATGAGAGCTTTTGCAATTCGAATCTTTGTAAATAGCTCATATTGCAGATCTTGGGGAAGGTCCAAACTATACTCCTCCATCAAAGAATAGATATCTGTGGATCTGAGCTTTGCTGAAGAAATCTCTATGACTTTAGCATTCTGTCGTTGGGCGTCGTCCGCAGGCATTGTTGGAGTGCGTGCCAATACTGGGGATGTTTCTTCGGTTGTCGAAGATCTATTCGCGCGTTGAGCGTTCGGGCCAAGGTTAGATGATCTGCGAACAGGTGTTGGAGTAACGGGCGGTTGTCCAGAAGGGATAGAAACAGTCTCGACTGGCTTCAAAGCATTATTGGGCGGCTCGGATTCAGTCTTGGCTTTAGGATAATAAGTCATTCTGACATCGCCCCATTCATCCCAGCTTGCTTGCGATTGAGGTGAAGCAGTATTAACTGAACTCCTACGAGGACTCTTTGTGTTTGTACTGACCCCCGATCCGCCTTTGTATATGGAAACAAGATCGTTTGCATAGACAACAGTTGTTGAATTCTTAGGGCTTACTGGAAGGTTGAAATAGGCCTTGTCCTTCTCCTTGCCTTTGGCTCCAGGTGTTGTGGGATTGGGTGTTGTTGGGTGTCCCGGGCCTGGAGAACTAGTGGTAGTCTTGCTGAAAGGCAGTGCCAGCTGAAGAACTCTGTTGAGATCGATATTGTAATGCTCTGCCAATAGATGCTTGGTACTCCTAGCAGATCCGACACGCTTCATAGCAGAGTTGTATCTCTGTGCTAATTGGGATGTAACAAGAAGAGTATTCTCAAGTAATGACAAAGACGTAGTATTGAGCAAACTCCCCAGATGCGGACTGCTGGAATAAATACTGCGATTGCCACAATTTTCCAGAAGCATCTTTGAGAACTTCAAGATCGCCTCGATCAATTGTCTATCTCCATCTTCTCCATAGCCCAGCTCCAACAGGTCATAGGTCTTCGTATCATCCGCTGCTGCTCCTACATTCGACTTCAGCATCTCACAACCGAAGTCCACCTTTTGAGGACCATCTGCTAGTTTATATGTTGTGCAAAATCTTTCAAGTATCACATCGAAGCGATTCAAGAGAGAGATCCAATGATAAAGGTCGCCACGGGGAAAAGGCCATCTTGTAGGAAATTGTGCAAGATGTTGTGGAAGGAGGGGCAGAGATATGGAGCATGCGGTTTTTCCGAATTCGCTGACGAAAGGAGACTAAACATATAGGGTCAGCTTGACTATGCAGATTGATCAAAGAAAAAAAGGCACGTACTAAGGTTTCAACATGCTTGGGCTGTATTGTCTTAATTATTCTGACCATGATGACGGCAGGCGCGGCAAAACCGCAGGTAAATGAAAACGACCCCCTCCACTACCTCTACAGGTATTGTATTTCTTGACGACTCAAAAAAGGAGTGTGGCGATATATGGCAGGATCAACTGTAGGTAGATGGCGTTTGGTGCGTTTGCGCCGTGAGAGTAACTTGACTTTTGAGGCAACTATGTACAGTCGCGCGAAATGTGCGAAATGGGTAAGTTAAACAAGGCTAGTTACCTGCTCGCAGATAAACTTCTCGTACGAAGTGCAAATAAGAAAATAATGTTGAAAGTGTACAAGGTCGGGCTGATTCTTTATGTCGTGCGAGGTACTTGGTGAAGAAATTGGAGATATCGAACGAGTAATAGTATTGAAAGGTACGGTGCAGGCGCCTTTCAATACTTTGCCGTATCGATAAATGGAGATTTTCCGATTTGATGACGCAGGATGGGAAATACCAGACTGTTAATGAAACATGTATTAAGTAGTAGTAAAGAAAGTCTCTTCGAGTTGTTGGATTTTGAAGTTCAAGAGAATTTCAAAGAACGAAGGATTTAATTATTATGTTGTGGTGGTGGTGGTGGTGGTGGGGTTGAGGTGACGGGGGGGATTGTGTTATGGATTTTGAGTTTGTTCTGGGTGGAAAGGAAGTTGGAGATGTGATGGGATTAATTTTTGATGAAGCTCTTCCTCGTTGAAGCTCTTTTGACAACGCCGCTTTTACTAAGCCTTAGTTTTTTCTCCAGGCTGAATATTCACTACGTACTTACAATCGCTTAATGAATAACAACTACGTCAGTCTTATTAAAATCTTATTAAAATCTTATTAAAATGGATTGATACGATTCGATTTGATTGATGGATTGAAATTCTTTTTGGTTGGTTGGATGGATGTTTCGTTTGTCCAATGCCATAACATCTTACTACACCTGGGCACTTTACACCAGTCTTAAAAGTCCGAATACTGTTATAACTACAAGATACAAAATAATTGAATTATTAAACGCTTCTATAAATTCTAATAATTTAACTATTGACTAACCCATCTATTAATATGTTATGAAGTTAAAACTAGCCAATCCGTGATCATCTTTATTTTACTCTCTCTTTTCTCGTCATCTCTTCGTATCATTTTTCAAAAGGCTTCAAAAAGCTGCATATTGGTTGGTAGCCTTGTCTGAAGCCTTGTCTGAAGCCTTGAAACAACTTATCTATTCAGCCTTGCTTGACAAGGCTTCCAAAAGGTCTCACACATAACGGAACAGGGTACATGTACCAGGAAGGTAGATGGGTATGGAGTAGAGATTTGCAAAACTTATTAGACTTTGATATGCAAGAATCCGATGGATGAACTACCATGTACCTTTTATATTTGGTGCTTTTGATGCTCTATTTAACATATCTCCGCGATAATGATAAATTCATATAGTCTGCCTCCACGGCAGTGGCCCTCGGAGAGCCAGCGGAGCGTCATTCAATCATTACAAGGTAGTTAGGTAGGTAGGCCGGTTACTCAGATACTCTCGATACAACAACTGGGATTAAAAAATCAACATCACTTAGGATCTTGAACAAGGATCAAAGGGCTATAATCGGACTTAGTGTAACTCTTTTGTTGTTCAGCTAGACATTCTCAGAAGTGTCGTCAGTCCCGTTACTACTGTACGTAACTCTCAGGAAAAAAGAATTTATATGTACTAGGTAGCCGCAACGAGAATACATGGGGCCAGACACTTGCTTATTCAGTGATTCTACATTCCTGCCTACCTATCTAGTATTCACATCCCATATGTACCATACCATACCATACCATTATTCATTTTAACAGTAGCTAGTAATGACGCTCCGCTGGCCCTCTGGGAGCCACTGCCGTGGAGGCTTTACTCGCTTTGCTCGATTGATGATATAGAATTAATTGATAGGTGTATTGTACGAATGAATGAGCGGTCGACTACTCCGTATGCATAATCCCGCTCCACTCAACAAATCGGAACAATATAAATTAATCAGAGAGGTTGGATAAAGGGATATCTAGCTAATTGATCAGGTCATTATCCATACCACCACAATGAAGTTCTCTACCATTTCAATTGGATGCTAACAAATGGTTATGTTTAGCCGCCCTATAAGTTAGTTTTTGAACAAAAATATTCTGAAACATATAGAAATATGTTACTATTACCTGGGTAACACTATAAAACTATCCAACCAAAAAGAGGAAAAGTTTGAAGTTTCATAATTCCGATCTAAAGATCCAAAGCTAAATTATCGATTAAGAAACATCCCCTTTAGAAAAGATCGAACGGATGAACCTATCAAATCAATTCATTATCCTCTTCGAGGCTTTGATACTATACTACCAGTCAGTCTACCTAGCAAAATATAAGATGCTACTATTGAACTAGATACCAAATGAGCTAGATTAACCCCTGAAGATGTCGTTATGTGGCTAAAGTTACATGGTTATATCCACCAGATCTTGGGAGAAATGTTGAGTTATGTATCAATTAGGTATAGTAGCCTCCATTCTTACCCCCTCCCCCTGTTGGAATTGGAATATTCATAGTCTACTCTGTCTGTATGTATGTAGGAAGTAAGTTCTGAGTGACTTCTAAATTCTGAGAGTGAGGCGTGAGAAAGAAGATATGTATGTGTCTTCAAATCCTGCCATCTTCTGAAATTCATATCATGGATACCAATGTACGAGTCGAAAGATAGGTAGGTAGGTAGGTAGGTAGGTAGGTAGGTATTCACATAACTCTTATCAATCCTACATTCCTATATCCTCAAAAGACTATCGAGAATATCGAGAACGTCCTCCCCCCCCCATTTGCATTGACTTCCTTTAAACTCTCTTTTCCCCCTTCCCTCCCACTTAGCGACAAAGGAAAATAATTCTCCGAAGCGCGATCGAATCTTATATCACCGGTACTTTGGTACTTTATATGAACATATCAAACGAAAGGAACATAGGATTCTCACACAACCACCCAACACTCCTTAACGTTGGAGATGGAAAATCATATGAATCATTAAGATAGACATGACTTATGTGATTCAAGTCAAAATTACTTTTTACATCTGGTTCTTTTGGACCCCTTGAAATTACATTAAAAAAAAGAACTCCACAATTCATACTGACTGGGTACAACAAATCCACCGGTCCCTCTTCGATATTGTACACGAGCCTCTTCCTAAGTTCCTATGCATTGAATGATTGATTGCTCTTACACATATTGAGTTCATCTCCCAAAAAATACAAAGCGGCCGCATTTGGTTTCCACATACTCACTACCTCTAACTTCCACCTACCTACTTAATATACCTTCTTGACATCTTTGATGGCATTGAATAAAGTACCTTCCTATTAAAACCACCTCAACCAGACCAGTCATTACTACCCACCTCACAATACGAGAAACCTCCTTCCTCGATATACATTCTTCACTTATATTAATGAAAAGATGTCGGATCACGAACATCAAAAACATATTTCCGATTCTGAAGAAGATTCCATGATGGAACAGAGAGAAGAAAGAGAGGAGAAAGTAGAGAAAGAGGAGAGAGTTGATCAGAGTTCTGATCATGAGAGTGTTCGTTTATATTCTTTATTTACTTTCAATCCCCTATTTGGCCTATCCTCCAGAGTTGCACAACAGCTCTACCTGCTTTAGATTGCAACCAACCAATTTACTAACTCGAATCTTTCTGGTAGGACACCTTCGAGGATGCCAATGATGTTGAAGACATTGCCGACACTCTTACCTCCCCAGTTGAAAGGACCAGATCTTTAACGAAACGAAGATCATCATCTATTGAGAGCAATACACAAGATATTAGTGCCGATATCCCATCGGTCCCAACAGTACCACTTCCAGAAACGAATGACGAACAAATAGAATCCGATAATCCACTACCTAAATCTCCCCTTTTAACATCTCATCGCATGTCCGCTACATCCCTCCATAATGTGAATCTCGAAGACGGTGATGATTTTGGATCGCCTCCACCGCCTCTTCCCGTCTCGAAAGGTAATTAGGCCCGCCGAATATTTAAACAATGTGGAAGAGCAATACTGATACACAAGATTTTAGTAGCACCAGATGAAACAAGACCTGATCAACCACCCGAATTACCTCCAAAGCCCAATACCATAACTCCAATGCAGGGCCTTTCTGGAACCCTTCCAGATGTACCATTCTCACCGCCCCCTCCTCCACCTCCTCCTCCCGCTCCTGCCAACCTCTCTGCGCCAACACCTGTCACCAGAAAATTAACCAGTCCATTCTCGTGGCTGTCGAGAAATACCTCGGCTCCCAAAGAGAACGTCAAGTCACCGCCATTACCTCCATCTCACGCAACCGAACGTAGACATACTGCTTCTTCGATAGCAACCATTAGCAGTAATCCCGAAATGATGCTAAGCAAGTTGGAGGAGGGTAATGACACAGATGTCGCGAATGGAGTTAGACGACCTGGGAGGAATAGTTTACGGGACAGATTTAAGCTCGTGAGAATGCGAGAAGAGGCTGGCATAACAGAGTTGCCTGAAGAAAAGGATGAGGCAGGCAATACAGCATTTGGGGGTCTCATCAGGCAGGGTACAAGTCTTGGTTTGGGATTTACCGCCTCACACGACGACAAAGACCCTTCTCCCTTATCTCCTGGTCCGCCTACGAGTCCTAATCCAGTCAGTGTCAACCCCGCATTAGCCCCCGGTACGGCATCTGGAGTTTCTGCAGGCCCTTCTGCAATGGGTGACCCAGAAGCACCGGTCGATTGGGATTTATGGCAAAATGTCGTCTGGGAAGGGCCAGCTGCAGTAGCAAGAACAAGTGCAGAAGAACTAAATCACGCCATTGCAACTGGTATACCGCATGCTATTAGAGGTGTGGTATGGCAAGTATTGGCGGAGAGTAAGAATGAAGAGCTCGAGGTTGTCTATCGGAATTTGGTCAATCGAGGTACAGACAAGGACAAGGACAGGATGAGTACGTCTAGTGGGGCACAAAGCAATGGGTCAATAAAAGAGACTGTGGTTTCATCAGCATCATCAATACATTCCGAGAAATCTACTCCCGCTACGACAATCACCAATGGAATGAGATCTCCCTCTCCCCCTAGTGAGAAGGATGTAGCCGTGTCTTTGGCTGAAAAGAAAAAGAAAGCCAAGGAGGATGCGGCGGCATTGACAAAACTCGAGAGAGCCATAAAGCGGGATTTAGGTGCTCGAACAAGTTATTCGAAATTCGCTGCAAGTGCTGGACTACAAGATGGATTATTCGGTTTGTGCAAGGCATATGCTCTTTATGATGAAGGTGTTGGCTATGCACAAGGCATGAATTTCTTAGTTATGCCTTTGCTTTTTAACGTAAGATACAAAAACCCTTGTTTCCAAATATTCTCTAACATTCAATAGATGCCCGAAGAAGAAGCATTCTGTCTATTAGTACGACTTATGAATCAGTATCACCTCCGAGATCTTTTTATTCAGGATATGCCAGGTCTACATAAACATCTTTATCAGTTTGAGAGATTATTGGAAGACTTTGAACCAGCATTATATTGCCATCTCCATCGACGTCAAGTCACGCCCCACCTATATGCCACACAATGGTTTCTAACTCTTTTCGCCTATCGATTTCCATTACAACTTGTGCTTCGAATTTACGATCTCATTTTAAGCGAGGGTCTCGAGGCTATTCTCAAATTTGGAATTGTACTCATGCAAAAGAATGCAGCTCATCTACTCACCCTCAACGATATGGCTGCATTAACCACTTTCCTGAAGGATCGACTTTTCGATGTTTACATTGATGCTTCTCCTTCAGCGGGATCAATTCTAGAATCTGGTTTCTTTGGAAATTCAGGAGCGAGTATCGATAAGGAAGTTTACCGAGCAGATCATATGATTCAAGATGCTTGTGCCGTCAAGATTACTCCCAAGATGCTGGAAACTTACGCATTAGAATGGGAAGAAAAGACCAAGATAGAAAAGGATCGGGAAGCAGAATTAGAACACCTCAAATCGACAAATATCTCTCTTACACACAAAGTTCGACGTTTAGAAGAAAGAGTCGAATCTCACGATACAGAACACGCAGCTTTGGCGACCGAACTCGTTCGGACTAAAGTCGAAAATCAAGAGATTCATGAAGAAGCAGAAGCTCTTAAAGAACAAGTTAAAGAACTGAAAAATGTAATTGATAAGCTACCGGAAGAAATTGAAGCGAAATTACAGAGTGAGATGGATAGGTTGATGAAGAGAAATCAAGAAGTTCATGAAGAAAATCAAAAATTGGAGGATGAAATGAATGAAATGGAACAAAACTTGGTGGAAACAAAAATGAAATATGCTGAGGTATGTTATTGTTCCTTGTAAGAATTGATGAATGACGGAGTACTAATAAGCAAATAGATGAATGCAGCCCATGAAGCTCTAACTCGTAAATGGACGGATTTGAGGAAAGCTTTGGGTGATTAATATCGTTATTGAGAGATATCCTAAATTATTAAATACGACTTGTACAGTTCTTCTCGGTTGATACCGATACCTTTGAAGTTTTTTTTAGGGGGAGGGGCGTAAATGCCTATATTTGAGGAAAGAAGGAATAATGCTCTCTCTCGTTTGGAAGCTTGCTGGATTTCTTGCTAGATGGAGGGGAGTGAATTAGGAATAAATCAGATTATACAGGTACTGCAGCATTGGTACGCGAATGGTATAGGATTTGGCGTGGGTCGTAAAAGTACCGGAGAAATACTTTGGGTGCTTGTTTGCTTGTTTCTTTTTTTTTTCGTTTTAGCGAGATGTTAGGAGAGAGAGAAATTAAGGACGGGTATGGATGGGGAAATGGGAGAGAGGAAGGGGATGAGAGGAGAGGTGAGAGGAGGAAAGGAGGGGAAGAAATAAAAATTAAGAATAAATGATCAATGATATCCCTATTTCTGTGTGTCTTTTTTATGGACTTTGCTTTGATTTGACTTTGATTTTGGTTTTGAGTGTGTTTGCGGAATGGAAATGAAGTGAAGTGAAGGTCTTTTTCACTGGATTAGACTGGATTGTTTGGGTGGCGGACGACCGATTTTTTAACTGATTGAAATTTTTGCTGGGGTTTGAACTGAGCTAGGATGGAGATTATGGGTGGATAGGATAGATGAATATCGGCAGAGTTCCTTGTGAGGTGTTGGGAATTGAGCGTGTGTATATATATAATATTTCTGTATGAGGTGATTTGAATTTTGGGATGAGGATTGAGATAGAAATTTTGAGGATTCAGATTGAGGTTGAGATTTGATGGAATGGGAGATTAAGGGAAAGGAAGAAAAGAAAGGGGAATGGGATGGGAATGGGATGGGAATGGGAAGAATAGGAGTGTTGGGATTTTGTTTGATGGGTTTAGTGGTAGGAGTTATTTATTTGCTTACTTGCTTACTTACTTACTTACTTACTTACTTACTTGGCTAAGTAGGTATTTGCTTGCTTGCTTGCTTGCTTGACTGGCTAGGTATTTAAGAGTTCGTGATATTGGGTGAGGGGTGAGGGGTGAGGAGTGAGGAGTGAGGAGTGAGGAGTGAGGAGTGAGGAGTGAGGAGCGATGTGTGGTGATTGTAGGATTAGGTATTGAGATCTGAAGATATTGAATAGGGAAGGGAGAGGGGTGTGAAAGGGGGAAAGGAGTACAGAAGAAGAATGTGGAAAGGGGGAGGGAAGGGAAAGGAAGTATATCTAGGTAAAGTAGAGCAGGAGAGATGGGTTTGTTCTATGTTCTATTCCGAAATCTATGATGTAGTATGGTAAGGTATAGTTTGGTAAGAGAGCCGAGAGCCGGGAGCTGGGAGTAGTAAGTAGTAAGCGATTATCTATCTATTCAGACTCCAGAGATACACCCAGGTAGATGACTCTACTAGATTTATGTAGAAGCAGTCCGGTTCCGTTAGGTCCGGTTTGCTTGTGAGTACGAAGTATGATATATGATGTATATACAGTATACAACATGCGTATTTGTTTGAATTTGAAAATCTGAAATCTGAAATTTGAATAGAAATCTGGAATTTGAATAAAGAATTACATGATCGAAGAATAAGAAACAAAAGATTAACAATCAATAATCGACTTCTTTGGAGACTTGAGTTTTCTACATCAGAGTATAGTATGGTCATTTTACAAGATCATTTATAACTTATCTTGATTAAGTCTTTGATTTAGCACGTTCTCTTTTCTTTTTTTTCGAGTCTGTCTATTTTCCTACTATCAGATTGTCTCTAATTTTCTATTGCTTTTGCTGTTTTTACCCGTCTCGTATCTTCTCTTGTGTTTGTTTGTATGATTTTCAGTTATGTATTTGGTTGTAGATTTGGATGTAAATTTGGATTCAGATTCAGATTAAAATCAACATCACCACCAATAAACCAGCCAATATCATCACCCACAACACAATCATCAACAAATTCCACAAATATACATTTCTTCATATGATTTTTTTCCATAAGTGCTTGAAGGATAAGTTGAGTTGGGGGGAGGTAATAGATGTGTAATTATAGTAGATAATAGATGATAGAAGTAAAGGATGGATGGATAGATATTAGATAATGTGTTAGTTTTGTTATTTTTGATATTCGAAGATGTAGAGATATTTCTATTCGTATTGTTCAGACTAGATGGATAATTCCTATATGTAAACTATTTCAAATTTTCCATGTATTTCATCCTGTGATGTTCATGCCATGAGACTCACCGGATTGCCAAACGACACCGGAACTGTTGATACGTTCTATTCCCCATGGACCTGTTTTGAGGAGGCTCAGCTCTAGTCATAAGTCATAGTAAACCCAAAGATTTCATTAGGGGTAAAGTAAAAGCTTTGGCGAGATTAATTCAATTCTTCATTGAGTAGCTACCACAATACATAATCAACAATTGATCAAATGTACCAGATATTTATGGCTGTATAGATAACAAAAGCATAGGGTATAATCATCCTCTTCTTTCTTTCTCTATTTCTCCTCTCATAATTCTAAACGATCATTCAAACAAATCCCCATTCCCTCCTAACACCTTCCCATTCCCCAGCCCCTACAATCTCTACCTCTTTTCCCGTCCCTGCCCCCTTCCCTTCTAAATCCTTCCACCTCAGATCTACCTTCGCAGCCACATTTCTCTCCCCAACCCTCTGCAGCCCCTTTCTCCCAGTTCCAACTCCTCTTCCTACATTCCCCTCCCTCTCTCCCAAAACTCTTCCCTTCTTAACAACCTCCTCCTTCCAAGCCCTCCAATCCTCATACTCCTCTCTCTGTCTCGCAACCCAGTATCCCGGTGTACTCTTTGCCGGTCTCCACTTGCCCCTATCCGCTTTTATGGCACCCAAATCATAAATTCTCGAATTTTCCCCTGTAGCCAACGTCAAGAGTTCGCTTAGCACATCTTGACCTTCTGCGATGACCAATGCTTTCCTCTGTTCTTCAACCGATTTAGATTTAATCAACGGTTCATCCAACCAAGACATATTTTCGCGTTCCGAAAGTTTAACCCGACGATTATCTTCCCGGAGATAACGAACTGCAGCTCGCAGACTAGCAATTTCAGTCTTGAGCGCATCCATTTCCCTGGCAGTAGCAACAGCGCGTTCCTGGCCTGCTTTAGAACCCGATACGACTTCACCCAATGCTTTACTTTCATCCGCAATCTTCTTCCACTTCTCGCGATCAGCTTCCATAGTTGATAATTCTTTGTTTTGAAGTTCGATTGCTTCAGCAAATTCTGCTTCACGATTCTTGGCAACTTCAATTTTGCGCTCGAGTTCATTGATACGTTCGTTTTTCTTGGTGGCATCTCTCATGCGACTTTCTAGAAGTTCTATTTTAACGGATGATTCTTCGAGAGTTTGATCACGTAAAGCGATAAGACGGAGACGTTCATGATTGTCTTCTTTGAGACGACGGAGTTCTTCTTGGGTGTCAACGGTTACGGTCTTGGAAGATTTCAGTTCTTGAGATCGGAGAATCCAAGGAGCTGTTGCAAGCTCAAATTCTAAGGTTTTGTCGAGATCGGATGTCAAAGTTGAGAGATCGATTAGTTGGTTGTTGAGAAGTTTGAGCTTATTTGAGTAGGTAGAAAATAAGTCGGATTCATCAGTTGAAAGTATGTTTGAAGTGGTTTGGTAGATAGTACTTTGAACTTCTACATATGTGTATGGCTCGGCTCTACCTTCTTCGTGTAATACCGTGAACAGGTCGTTTCCTACATGACGTGTGTATTCTGTAAGTTGTTGAGTTGCCAATTCGCATTGCTCAAACGATTCAATAGTGTCAGGCATAAGTGATAATGATCGAGCTTTCATGTCTTCAATTTCTCTGACTGCTTTTCCAACAATGACCTTTGCACTGCGCGTCTGGGTAATGACTGCCTCGGTCTTCTTGGAGAAATGTTCAAAGAGCTCATCATCTTCCTCTTGACTGGGTATGATGGTTTGAACCATGGTTCTCGTAGACGAAATTGCAGCAGCAGCATTTTCCAGCTGGCTCTGCATGACAAGAGTACGCATATGAACCTCGTCAGCATAATTAGCAAGACTGTCTCCAATATGAACCTCTGCAAGATGAGACATGAGAGCGATAGTACGTTGCAATTCGCTAGCACATTGCTTTTCCTTCAATTCATCTCTTCTTAAACCATCTATCCATCCATTAAGTGCTCTCTCAACAGGTTCAAGTTCATATAATGCGCCCTCATATTTGCCAAATTCCTCTATTGAGCAATGACTGATGGCATTGACAAAGCGGTTACACATGGCACCAACCCATACGAGTTTGTCAAGAACATCACATCCAGCAAATATATCGTCCTCATGACCAGTAGGTGGCTGTCCGTTTACCCTCTCTTTAACAAAACCGTGTAAAAGATTTGCTTTGAAAGCTACACGTCGGAACCTTAGCAATGCCAAAACCGAATCCCTCTCTGAATTGAATTGATCTGGTAAGAACAATTGAACGATCGACAAATGTTCCGATGCCTCCTGAGCATCCAAGCGACGTAATTCCAAGTCGATTGTCTTGACTTGTGTTTTGGCAGCAGAAACTTGGAGCTTCATATTCAAGTCTTGCATTGCACGTGTTCGGCTGTTCAATTGTTCCGATTCTGTTTCTGTGACGGCATGTGATGCTCTTATATCTTCCAAGTCGCTTTGCAGACTAGTAACTAGCTCACGGAATCTCGACAAGGTATATTCCATATCATCCAAGGTCTCATCTTGTTGGGCTGCTCGTCTTGCTTGCTCATTAATAATGCTTTCCTTGAAGTCGATTTCTTCCTGCATCTCCTTCTCGGTTTCGACGTGATTAATCTCGAGTTCATCGTTAAGTTCTTTCAAGCTTTCGAGGTCCTCAATTGTAACTTTAAGTTCCTCAATTTGCTCACTCATACTCATATTTCGATCAGTAAGTTCCTCAATCATGTCTTCGGCACCTAGAGCATTATCGAGTTGTTGGCGGAGATCTTCAATAATTGCTTCTGACTGAGCAAGTTTTCCCTTCACCACATCATAATGTTCCTTAACACTACCGAGCTCTCGAACGTCTTCTTGTAGACTCTTGATTTCGTCTTTAAGCTCGGCCTCAGCTTGTTGTGTCAGATCCCGGAGCCTCAAAAGGGCTTCCGTTAATCTTTCATTCTTTCTCTCCAGTTGCAGATAGCTTTGACTAGTCTTCTCTTCTGCACTCATTTCTCCTCCCAATTCTGTATTCTCTTCTCGCAATACCTCGACCTCCAACTCCAACTCTTCAGTCTTTTGTTTTAAGGCATCCAATTCAGTTCTGAGCACTTCGGCTGTTTCTTCTGCCATTTCCCTATCCAGGGTTGCCATTTCAAGTATCGATTCATGTTCGGCTTGCATACCTTCCACTTCCTCAAATCTAGCAGCAAACTCTTTCAATTGTTTTCTCAAGTCCGTTATTTCTTGTTGCTGAGGTTGATATTTCGTCTGTAACTTCTGAATAATCACCTCGAATTTCTCCTTTTCAGCTTGGACATTTTCCAAACCTTTCAGCTTCTCCCTATCCTCCATTCGTTTCTTCTCCATCACCCTTAGCTTTGTTTTCAGATCTTCAATCTCTCTGCTAGCCGCTGTGCTCGTTGCAACACGCTGTCCAGCTGGTGATCCTGCTGGCGAAGCTTCTCGCCCAGTCCTAGTAAATACGGGGCTTGAAGCTTGCGGAGACAACTGATCCGTATCACTCCTCAGTGAGGGTGATAGCAGTCTATCTTCATCAACCGTATCATGAGTACCATCACTGACTTGACTAGACCCTGATGGTGCACGGTCCGGAGCAGGTCGAAGTGTGCGTTTAGGGGCCAAAGAGGTGGGACGAGAAGCAGTTGTCCTTGTCGCAGATCCCCCAACCCTATTTGCCACACCACTACCTCCAGCTAATGGTTTTCCTCGTCCTCCAGGTGGAGGTGGCGGGCCCATTGATGTTCGACTTACAGATGATGGCCGAGGTCTTGTAACACCGGCAGAGGGCGCACGAGAATTCGCAGGTGTTCCGGTTCGGGAAGTTGAGGCAACTGAAGTACCTGCGGAGTATAGTTGCTTTGTAGGGGATTTTGTGGGAGACTAGATGTAGGATTAGAATATGTATGGCATCAATATGAAAGTATACATACACGAAGGCCTGAAGGGCCAGAGGGATGTCTTCCCATGGGGCTTGGACTTGGAGCATTCATGCTTTTCCTCTTTACGCCATTATCTGGCACAGAGTTTGTTCTTCGTGCCGCCGGGGCAGCCACGCTGCTTGGTCGACCAGGTTTCTTTACAGGCGCAGGTGCTTTTGGAGGTGGTGCAGGTCGATCGATAATAGCAATAGTAGAAGGGCGAACAAACATTCCTTTGCCCACCTCGCACTGAAAATATCGCCTTCCCAAAACACTGCCATCATTTTTACCTCCTCCATCTTCTAATTCAACTCCGACCCAGTCCCCTGAAGCAAATATTGGATCCGTCCCTATCCATAGAATAGTTGCTATAGCACCATTTCCAAGCTCCACCGTTTGGCCAATTTCGAATTCGGCCATGATGTGCGAATCATCTGAGAAGTATTGAATCTCTAGTTGGATAGTATGCGTCCAGAGAAGCTGTGGGATTTATCGTTGCTAAGTAAATAATCGAATTATTGACAAATAATTGTCGTTGTCGCGTTCGCGTTGAAACAGGTTGTGGTTACGTAATCATGAAGTTGTCCGTGCTGGTGGTGGGTGTTGTTGGTGCGACACTTATTATTAAACTTGGAGTCAAAGGATTTATGATATATTCAACTCAATATTGTATTCACTTTAATAAATGTCTTGTCTTAGTGACAATAACTGTAGGCAGACTTCTTTTATTCAAATTTTCAAAGAAGAAAATCTATTCCAGAGTGATAACATCATGTGTGTATCCCCTCTTACCCCCTTAATCAAGCCCCCCGAATGGAAATGTTTACAATAACACATGTGGTTTGTTCGCATTATGGACACGGGAATTAATAAACTTCTTGTAAATCAAAGACTATGGTATCATTTCATAAAACTCTGTCTCGTATAAAATTGTAAAAGAAAATAATCACATTCTACCGTCCGCACTTGCACATTTTACCACACTACTCCAACTACAAAAGCATGATAGCAGCACCCACAACCGCGGCCACCACACCTCCCAAACTCTCTCCTCCAATCCTCTTCTCGCTTCCTGATGTGCCCGTAGCGGCACTGGGGGCTGTAGTTGTCGCCGTGATACCGCTGGTGAATGGCGCGACTGCCGCACTAGTTGCGCCCTCAAAGGCAACAGGCTGCGCAGTCGCAGTAGGGTTTGTAACGGCAGTTGTGTTAGAGGGGTTTAGAACGTTGTCAATAATGTGCATGACTCCGTTAGAAACAATGATGTCGGCGCCGATGACTTCGGCGCTGTTGGCGAAAATTTTGGAGTCTTCTGAGGTGACGGTGAGGGATTGACCCATGAGCGATGGGAAAGATTCATTGGCTAGCCCGGTGGAGAGGAGAGTGGAGTAACCGACCTATGAATGGGTTAGTTAAGAATTAAGGAATTGCGAGAGTAAGAGAGGAACATACAGTGCCGTTGAGAACGTGGTATTCGAGGATTTGGCTGAGTTGAGTTGTAGGTAGAGCAGCAGCTGTGTTCCCAATTTTCTCAAAAGCTTCATTAGAAGGAGCGAAGATAGTGACATCCTTGAGGGAGTCGACTGGTGCTACGAGGGAAGTAGTTGTAAGGGCACCTGCAAGAGACAACAGATTTGAGTCGATGGCTGACATGGATGGCGAAATAGGAATGGTAAGGACTGTATCGACGATGTGCATCACGCCTCCATTGAACATAATATCCTAGTTTATGTTAGATCTGTTTTTGGAACAAGTTCAAAGGACGAAAAGAATTGAGTAATTGCTTACAGTCTGTGTTGTAGTACTTTTCTCTTTTAATCCAGTGGTAACAACAGCATTTGAACCAACCAGAGCAACCTGTACTACTTGTCCACCTGTGACTTGGGTGTAGCTCTCATTTTTTAGAAGTGTTGGAATGAACTTTGCGTCCTTGGAGAACATGCTGGCCGGAAATGTACCATTCAAAACATGATATTGAAGAACAGCAGCAACAACATCGCTTTGGCCAGCTGCGGCCTTATTTGCAGGCGTAGCAAGGAATTTCGTGAACGCCGCGTTATTTGGTGCCAGGACTGTAATTCCCGATGAAGTGTTGGAGGAGAGTGCGCTTACGAGTGCGGGCTGTTGTCCAAGAAGCACTGCGAATGTTAATATAGTAATGTTAGAGGAATACTATATAACTTACTGGAAAGAGTAGATAGAGTTTCGTTGTTAGCTACGATCGCTTGGGATAACGTCATCCCAGAAGTATTAGCAGCAGCGACCGAGGCAGTATTATTTGTCGCTGGGGCGTCAGTGATCGATGCAGTAACGCTTGAGGCAAGGAGTGCCAGCGAGAAGAGTGATGGTGTATACATTATTCTGAAAGAGATTGGTAATAGAATCAACTGTTATTCAACTATATTCTGCTCTGCAAATATTAAAAAGGAATAATGAAGACTGGATAATTATCAAAATCACCGAGCAAAGAAACAACAAGAGGGACGGAAAGGAGAGATATAAAAGATAGTAGAGGGAAATCTCTTTTGAGGGCAAAGCGGAATTGGAAACGCTCCGCAGAGAAAGAGTGCACTTCCAAGCACATTTCCCGACTAGAAGTATTGAGCTAGAAGTCTTTGATGCCGAAAAATTAAATATGTGGTAGATTTGAGTATCGAGAAAGTAGCACAGACTTACGTTCTCGACGGATTGAGTGTGACAACTAATTGCGGTAACAGGGTTGAATGTTTGAAGCACACTTGCAAAACCCTAGAACCTCCACATAAGAGGGGTGGCAACGGTTGGTAACAATTTCTAATAGAGAAACACACACTAGAAAGCTTGAATTATGATATAAGGTTAAGAATGAGGTTAATTGATAGCTGGAGTATGTATGAAACGAGCTGTGGTCAGATCTCGAATGCGAGGTATGATTGGTCGCATGAAATGTCAAAGCCCCTCAAACACGAAGAGAAACCATTGAAACGAACAGCATTTGACTCTGGTCAAGGATCCTATTCGATACTTGTATGCTGCTTGAAGAAGAGCCATCAAGGGGTATCTGAAGAGCAGATTATATGGAAATGATCAAGAACTGCCATCAATTTATGTAAAATTTGTCGAGGAGGGGAAGCTTGAGTTTAATTCATCCTAGCCGACTTTCAAAGATGCATTTGTTGCGAGCTCATTTTGGAGACCAGTGAAATGGTCGAGGAATAAAGCTGACACCAAGATACGTTTATAATATTGGGCTGAGCACTTGTCTCATGACGAAAGACTGAGGCATACCAAGAACATCGAGTCTTGAAATCCGCATGTTTGCGAATTAGTTGGGTCAAGTGAATGTGGCCATTTAGAGGAAGCAAGTAACCTATAAATAAGATTGAAAATCAAGAAGAAACTTGGTAGGATGATTCATAACATTATTGGTATTCGCCTGACAAGCAAAACAGTATTATGTGCTCTATAGTGTACTTGGGGTTAATCTTCAATCCATTCCAAAACCCACTGAAAACGATGCTGGTGATTTGTATGAGCCCTGGGGCTTTCATCCCTGGCAAATACAGCCATACCATCAAATTCCCATCGTCCTGGGAGATTCCTTCATCAAAATCTCAAGACCTTTAACCAGTAAGTTCCTTGATGAAGGCTCCTGGGGTAGGAAAGAGAACATTTCTCTTCTTCTTGTACTTATCGCCGAAATCGACACGGTATTGCTTTTCCTTCTTGACGGCCCATTGCTGCATTTGTGCTGTCCCAACGATAGCGAAAATGACCGTACTCAAACTCTTAGTCACCAAGATCATACCAATCCACGCGAGCGTCTCGAAAAAATAATTAGGACATGTTACCATGGAAAATCCGTAACCCTGGGGAATTCCACGTTCAGTCCCTCCCGGTGAGCGAAGGTTGGAGAGCGTAAGATGAGTTTTGAGATTAGAAAGCTCGCCAAAGAGGTATAGAGCCACTCCAGCCATATTCAGATAGTCAATTTTCGGGGATGAGAGGGCAGTGTAGGATGAAGGGGCATATATAAAGTAGGCGATGTAGAGACCGCTAAGAAGCCAGTAGTGAGCGCAGTTTTTGAAGATGTTTCTAGCTGGCATTGTAGACAGGGAGAAACGGTGAACGAAGACGGTCTCATATTCGCGTTTAAGAAAATGAAGAACTATGAGCGACATAGAGAGCAGCTGAGAACTCGAGAGGGGGGCAATGGAGGTGGTAGGATGAGAGTAGATATAAGGGCGAAGGAGGGGAAATCCAAGGTGGATTAAGATAGGACCGAGGTATTCGATTATATAGACGGTACGCCAGCCTAATTGAGGACCTATAATAGATTATAATGTAAGTTTTGATGCTTAGAATCGAGTGATGAGTTGTAAGTATATACCTAGGTCCTTAATCAAGATTTCCTTTCCAGTGATCACTTCTTTATGTTGAGAAATGAATGCTTTCCTGTCTTTTAAGATCTTCTTCTGTTCTGGATCGAAAATACCAAATCTGTTGGGGTCCCAGCCGCCGGCTTGCTTAGCCAATCTATCTTTAACATCTTGAACCGTAGTCGTTTCGTCGATATCAATCGAGGTAGGGAGACGTTTGATAGGGTTTTTGGGAGCTTTGAAGATTAGCTTTAAGAATGTTCAATGGCAGCAGATTGAGCAACTTACAGCGATTTGTGACCTTTAATGTGACTGCCATCTTGGAAAAAATTGACAATGTATGATCCGAAGGGATTGATCAAGATTGTTGAAGATTTAAGAAGACAGCGCTGAGCTCGAAGGAAGTAATAAGTGAACGAGGTGAACTTGCTTGTTGGCTGTCGATCTTCAAAATTATTTGACTTTTGACTATTGACTAGGCCAATTGGACCAAGCACGGAATATCCGCCACCAATTCACCGATCATGATAATGATCATCGTAGGGAAATCCAACGCACCCTGCCAACTGTACGGTCTAGGCCTAATTAAAACGATACTTTGGCCGTACTCTGTACTCTTCTGTTCAAGATACTTTGAAGTCTAATTAAACTCATCAAACAAAATTATAGACCAGCTCCCTAGTACCTCTCTATAGATCTATCTAGAAAGGA
Organism: Botryotinia convoluta; assembly: GCA_004786275.1. Taxonomy (NCBI): domain Eukaryota; kingdom Fungi; phylum Ascomycota; class Leotiomycetes; order Helotiales; family Sclerotiniaceae; genus Botryotinia; species Botryotinia convoluta. Next base: position 21,813 of record PQXN01000055.1, on the reverse strand, counting down.
TCTAGAAAGGTATAGATATCAAAATCCAGCTATATGAAAGCGGTGAATGTAGATCATTCATCACATGATATGATAGACTCAAAGTTTGGTTTAGTATGTTTCATTCCAGTCTCTCTCTCTCTCTTCCTTGACTCTCACTTGTTCTCAATGTAAATATAAATTCCTATTTCAATTCGTTTTCCCCTCTCAATTCAATTGGATGGGCATATCATACCGAGTGGTTCATTGGTTGATAAATCATGAGGTCTATCAAATACAACTTTACCTTGCATTGCAGCCCTTCACAACCCTTGCTCTGCAAGCCATCTTCTCCTCAAATTCGGATGTTCTGAGCTTCAACAGCCCCTGAAAAGCGGAGATTGAGGGTTGAGCTGCTGCGTAGTAGCCAATGCTTTTTTACCTACGAAGTACTCAAGTGGGACTTCTTCACGTCCCTAGAGCTTCATTTTCAGCAGCATCAAAAATACACCAACGCACACATCCTGCAAAGTAAAGCAAATAGTGTATTCGTTGTAGGGTTCTATGCCGTTGGCGAAATCCTCTCACTTCCCCAGATATCGGCTTGCGGGGTCGGGTACAATGTTGTGCTCTCAATAAATCAATCAAATATTGGAGTAGGTTTGAAACATTTTAATTTCGTCTACCTTGTGTCATTGATTTCCGTGTATGAGTCAAGCAAAATACAAACCTGAGAGATCATTCGATTTTGAGATTCGAATCGGGCTATCGGAGAATGTTATAAAGCTTTTTGTTTGACCACCGAATCTCGATTTAGAGACTCAATAATAATATCACGTCCATACATTGAATCTTTAGGATAATATTGGCAACTTAATGATACATCAAATGCAAGCATTTCCTATCAAGTAGCGCGCCATGTCCAAATCTGCGATTTTGCATACATTCAGGTCTCACCTCAATCTGAAGACTGTCAACGCATTGTCCAATGAATTACTAATATTTCAGCCTCTGAGCAGCTCTGATGTAACTCTTCAATTTGATATTCACAGGTTTTGATTGGGTTACAATGAAGGGGATATCAATTCCACTTTCTCTTCAAGACTGCTGCGACACTGCAGGAGCTACCAAATCGAGGGGAGAGCTTCCCTTTCCCCTCCCTCAATTGCTTACCAGGTAGCTCAGCTTCCAACCTCTTTCTTTTCCTTCCTCTTACATCACCAGGAACTTGCCCTTTTTCCTTTTCCTTTCAAACAAAAGCTATCTATAGCCTGTTCCTCTCCTCTCGTTCGAGAGTACAAATCATACAGAGACTCCAGTAGTACCTTGATTCAGCTCATATCACGCTCTCTCCTTTCTTACCGCAATTAATAATCAACTGTTGATAAGTAAGTAATAAAAATCACGATGCACTCTAGCTTCCTATTATATTGTTGTTTACATTTGTCGTGTCTTCAGACCAAAACTAACGCTCCAGTAGAGGCTAATTCATTGATTCAATCGCAATAATGAGACGCCTTTCGAGTGTTTTTAAAAGTAAAGACAAGGAAAATACTAAATCCTCACCTGCGCCTGCCGAAAATGGAGCAACCTCATCAGGCAGCCCAGCGCGTCGTTTGACTTTAGGTGTGACTAAAAAGTCTACTAGTGGTACTGCAAGCTCCAATCCTCAAGTATTCGAAGGCCCCGATCATAGTGTAAAACGCGCTGGTATCGTAGGAACTCTCGAGTCACTCGGAAAAGTCGTTAGCACAGCCAATCGTCCTTTAAACACCGAAACTGGAGATGGCTCATACGATACAAAACAGGAGCAGTCGGGTTTATGGGAGGATCTCAAAGCATTGCGAATTAAGGATCTGGAGACATTGCAGATGACTATAAAGCAAGAACTAGGATCCTCAAATCTGGCCGATGATAAGACTATGTTAATGGAGAAGCTTATTCAGGTAAGTCTAACCCTCGACTTTCGACATACAAAAACTAAAACTAAATAGTTGGTTGCCAACCTTCCTGGAACCTCCAAGACTCGAGTTAAGCTTACGGAAGTACTTGTTGATGAGCTGTGGGGATCCTTGGAACATCCACCAGCTTCAATGCTTGGTGATAAGTATAATTATCGACAAGCCGATGGCTCGTGAGCATACCACTAGAACCATTCGGGATATTTCTTCAACTGATCCTTATTCATAGATATAATAACATCAAGTTTCCCGATATTGGAAAAGCAGGCACAGCGTACGCTCGAAGTGTTACTCCAAAAATCGTTCAACCAAACCCAAAACCAGATCCAGGGCTCATATTCGACACAATTATGAGTCGAGAAAATGGTGGATTCAAGCCCCACCCGAACAATGTTTCCAGTATGCTTTACTATATCGCAAGCATTATCATTCATGACTGCTTCCGCACCTCACATGAAGATTTCAATATTTCAATGACCTCCTCTTATTTAGATCTTTCTCCTCTGTATGGAAGTAATCAGGATGAACAAAATAACATGCGAACACTAAAGAATGGAGAACTAAAACCGGATTGTTTCGCAGAGAAGAGATTATTAGGGTTTCCTCCTGGAGTTGGATGCATTCTTATTGTAAGTTGCTTATATTAATCGTAGACCTACAACTAAAGCGTAATAGATGTTCAATCGTTTCCACAACTATGTAGTGAAACAATTGGCGACAATAAACGAGAATGGGCGCTTTACACCCCCCAAGGACAATCTACCAGACGACAAGAAGCAAGCAGCCTGGAAAAAGTACGATAATGATCTCTTTCAAACCGGACGGCTTATTACTTGCGGTCTCTACATTAACATTATTCTACTCGATTATCTCCGCACAATCGTCGGTTTGAATCGGGTCAATTCTACCTGGTAAGAGTTGTTTGAATTTAGACAAGGAATGCGTATAGCTAAAATTCAATAGGACTCTTGATCCTCGAATCGAGATGGAAAGAAATAGCAAGCCCGGAACTGCCGCTGGAGTCGGGAATCAATGTGCCGCCGAATTTAACCTGTAAGCCTTTCAATTAATTGCCTTCTCATAATTAAAGCTAACTATATATAGCGTGTACCGATGGCATTCCTGTATCAGTCAACGTGATGAGAAATGGTCGGAAGAACTGTATATGAAAATTTTCGGAAAGAGCTACAAGGAAGTCACTATGCAGGAGCTTCTCATTGGTTTGGGTAAGCTCGAAGCAATGACACCAGAAGATCCCCTGCAACGAGACTTCGCTGGTATGAAGAGAGGCACCGACGGAAGACTCAATGACGATGATCTTGTCAAAGAATTGACCGCAAGTATTGAAGACTTGGCTGGGTCATCAGGAGCAAATAACGTTCCTGCAGTCCTTCGTGCCGTTGAAATCCTTGGGATGGAACAAGCTCGTGCTTGGAAGTGCGCAACTCTAAATGAATTCCGCAAACACTTTGGCCTTATACCACATGAAAAGTTCTCAGATATCAATTCAGATCCAGCCGTCTATGAGAAATTGAAGGTTCTGTTCGATGAGCCTGATTTGGTCGAACTTTACGCCGGATTGGTTTGTGAAGATGCCAAAAAGCCTATGGACCCAGGTGTTGGCATTGGACCGACCTATACAATTAGTCGTAGCATTCTTTCTGACGCTGTTACATTGGTTCGTGGTGACAGATTCTACACTACCGACTATCATCCAGCAAACCTTACGAATTGGGGTGTCACTGAAGTCAACTATGATTTAAACGTCAATCAAGGTTGTGTTTTCTACAAGTTGTTCATCCGAGCTTTTCCAAATCACTTCTCGCATAACAGCATCTATGCCCACTATCCTCTTACAATACCGTCTGAAAACAAAAAGATTATGGAGAAACTTGGCCGTGCGGATGACTACAGTTGGGACAAACCGGTTAAAGTTCCAGAACGAAAGAATATCGTCACCTATGATGGAGTTAAGAGTGTTCTTACTAACGCGGAAGCATTTGGCGTTGATAATTGGCGCAGAGGTTTTGCTTACCTCATGGGAAAACCAGGTATGTAAGCTAGTTGCGAAAGCTATACGCTCAGTACTAATATAACCTTAGGTGCCAATTTCATGTTGGCTGGTGATGGCGACTTCTTTGCCGAGCGTCGCAATCAAATGAAGGAGTGTCTTTACCAAGACAAATGGCACGAGAGTGTCAAGAACTATTACGAAAGTATTGTTCCAAAACTTCTCAAGAGATGGTCCTACAATATCGGTGGCACGACCAACCAGGTTGATGTCATTCGCGATATTGATAATTCCGGTGAGAATTTCGTCAACTTTGGCCCCTTTTGTTTTTATCTAACACTGCCTAGCCCATGTTCACTTTGCCGCCAACGTTTTTCATCTACCACTCAAGAGCGAAGAGAATCCCAAAGGTGTATATACCGAGCATGAATTGTACATGGTGTTGGCTGTTATCTTCATCGTAATCTTCTTTGGTGACGTCGACCCAGCCAAAACCTTTGCACTACGTGCTGCTGGTCTTCCAGTCACACAAGATCTTGGTCAACTAGTCGAGCAAAATGTGAACTTTATCTCAAAGACTAGTCTTGTATCAGGTATCGTTGATACTTTCATGGAAGAAAACAACGCACTTAAAGATTATGGTGTGCACATGGTACGCCATTTGTTGAAGGCTGGCTTGGGAGTTCATGAGACTGTGTTAGTGTATCCTTCAATCATTCGCTATGTTTACTAATATTCTTAGTTGGTCACAAATTTTGCCCACAGCAGGAGCGATGGTAGCAAACCAAGCACAAGTTTTTGGTCAAGTCCTTGACTTTTATCTTGGTGATGGCAAAGAGCATCTTCCGGAGATTAACCGTCTTGCAAAGCTCAACACAGCAGAAGCAGATGATATCCTTCTGCATTACCTGTTGGAAGGAATTAGTAAGCTCCATCTGTCTGATCCATTTATACCCCGTGTTAACAATTTATAGGAATGTACGGCACATTTGGTGCTTACCGCACATGTCATCAAAACATTACCATCAACGACGGATCTCGCAAAGTCGAGTGCAAGCCTGGCGATTCAGTCTTCGTCAGTTTCGTATGTCTTCCTCTGTAGATCTCATAAAGACAAACTAACAAGACCTCAGGTTTCACTTGCTCAGGATCCCAGAATCTACCCCGATCCAAAGAAAGTTCGTCTAGATCGTCCAGTTGATTCTTACCTCGTCTATGGCGTCGGTTCCCACGCTTGTCTCGGCGGCGAAGCTTCACGTGTAGCTCTTACAGCTATGCTCAAATGTATTGGCCGACTTGACAATCTGAGAAGAGCATCTGGCCCTCAGGGAGAAATGAAGAAGATCCCAAGAGAGGGAGGATTCTATGTTTATATGGATAAGATGATGGGATCTGAATTTCCCTTCCCGACTACAATGAAGATTTGTTGGGATGGAGGATTAAATGAACCGATATCGGTGGTGGAGAAGGGGAAAGGGAAAAAGAATGGCGCATGACCAGCCGGGGATGATGCTGCTGATTCGGAAGATTGGAGTTGCTGGTAATGGTATGAGTGGAACAGAATGGATGGGTTGCATTAAGTTTGAATGGATGAAGAGGGGCCTGGATATCGATCTTCTGGGGATGATCAACTTGCAATTTCTTTCGCTTGTTGGTCTAATGAGTTGGATTCGAATTTGGATTTGCGATAATTTTGAGGATTTAAGCGGCGAGGCTCTGCTTTCTATTGACCTTTTTTTTTGCTCGATACCTTGCTATTTAATGCTGATTTTATTGAAATTTGGCGGAAGTAACTAACTTGAGGGATTTTGGCTAGCAATAATACCTTGAATCACCGCAACAAAAGATAAAGATATCTCACGTATGTAACTCCGAACTTAAAAAAAAAAGTACTCAAAAAGCAACTACATCAACTTATCCTGATTCACTTGCACTCTCCATAAACCTCTCAAAAAGTAATCATGAACCGCAAATCCAAAGAAAAAATCTGACTATCATTTAGAAGAACACACCGCAAACCCAAATAAAACTATCCCTAAAACACCATACGCTTTCTCTTCCTCTGCTCCCCTCTTCCTCTGTCCCCGTCCCCTCTCACCCAAACTGCAAAAACAAAACACTCAAACAGAGAACTCATCCCAACACACCATTCATCTCTCCCGACTTCGGGATTCGCATACTACAGAGAATTTGATAGCTTAACTCTGTTCATTTACTCTGTATGTCTATCAATGAAAACACGATATTGATTTTTCGCTTGAGTATTATACACTAAATATATAATTATGTACAACATATACAGGCCCCCCTCCCCCCTCCCACCTTCCAATCTCTCAAAACCCCTCCTTTCTTTTCTCCCCTTTCGCTCTCCATCGCCTTCTCAATCCCCCAGTCCCCCATTTCCCAATCATCATCCAAACATCCACACCCATCCCCCAAAAACACACCCAAAAGAAACAGAAGAAAAAATTCAGAATACATGTACGTAAGTACATATGTATGTATGTACTCTATGATTATTAAGCAACTAATGTAAGTTATGTAGGTATGTAATGTATGGTATCTCAACTATAGGCATTTCTCCCAGGTATATCGAGGACCTGAGTATTTTGGGTATTCAACTTCGACTTCTCTCGGGTATTTTCATCTCCTCTCCCCACTTTATCTTCTTCCCTTTCCTTTCCCCACCCTTCACTCCTTTTCGAAAGATAACCCTTCGCACGCACTAAGAACTAAAAAGTGTACAAAAGAACAAAAGACATGATCACCCACCACTAACCATTCTTCCAGATCCACGCTCCAGCTCCGCGCTTAAAACAAATGTGACAAAAAAGAAGCCAGATAGCGTATAATATGTGCAAGAAAACTGTGTCCGTCAAGGGGTGCGAGGGCCTCCATCTATCCATCCATATCCACCCATCTATCCCTCGTAAAATAAAATAAAGAGATCCACCTATAACATAACATAATTGTTGCATCATGTTATGTTTGTTGTAGATCGTACCCAGAAAATCTCCCATTACTCTCTTTCCCTCATTCCCCTGTATCATGACATCTCTTTATCTCTGTCGACATCTCCACTTTATTCCTCCGTTAAATCTCCACTCAACCCACTTCCCACCGTACTCGCTTTTTTCCCCAACCTCAACACACTAAACCTCTTCCTCACACTTCCACCAAATCCACTCCCATTACTTCCCATTCCAATACCCATTCCCATTCCCAGTCCCCCTATACCTTGACTACTACCTGTTCCCGTGGTGCCTGGTCTGCGTTGAGAACTACTGCTTCTCCTTCCATTAGCTACATTACTTGTAGTATAGTTTCCCTGAGGAGGCTGAACCGAAAGATCGCTCTGCGTTACCCATTCCTTGGAATCTTCCATGCTATGCGACAAATCATTCTCTTCAGAAATTGTAAAATCATCTACAGTTTCTTTTCGACCACGGTCCTTATGGGTTATGGAAATACCGTTCATACTTAATCCATTCCCACTAAAGAAGCTCTTGCGATTTTCTTTCTTCGGAGGGCGATTTTCTCGATCGTCGCTTCCATTTCGATTGAGGAGGAACGAACTGAGACGTTTAGAAGCACCAGTTGCGCGGGTGTGATCGGGACTATCGAGAATACTAGTATCGATAGTACCGTGTGTGAAAGATTGGGAATGAGGAAGTGCCAGATGTCCCTGTGAGTTATTCATGAGATCTCCCTTGGATGATGAAGGCGAAAGTGTCCAGCCTGGAACGAGGCCTGGGGAAGTATTTGAGAGAAGTGGTTGGGGAATTTGTAGAGAAGCGAGCTCGGACGCGAATGTTTGTTCAAAATCCGTATGACATGTAAGCAAATGGAAATCATAAAGGAAAGATGGGGATTTACAGTGTTGCAGATCGTCCTGGCTCTGAAGATTAGGCGATTTTGCAAACATAGCAAGGCATCTTTTGATCATAATTGCATGATCTATCAGCGCAATTTTGAGGGCGTTTTCTATCGGTCCTAGCTCTACCGTTTCCCCTTCTTCGTCCTCACTCTGTATTGGATGAGGCAGCAATTCTCTATATCTCGCTATACTGGACTCAGAATTAGGATCCACGGATATACTTAATGCTTCAATTAAAATTGGTGCAATGTCATCTTCGCCATCTGCAATCCTCTTTTCCACGGCAGTCATCTCTTGGGTTTTGCGAATGATTCGTTCAAGAGCTGTTTGGTGAGCATCAAGCTTATATCGATCCACGGAAACAATCTCGCTACGGCGAAGTATTGTTGGAAATGTATCTACAGTAGTATAGATTATTTTCTCAGCTGAATGATCACTGATTGGGCCTGAAGTAGTGCGACGAGATGTGGTAGAGAAATAACGAGGATTTGCGGAAAGTAGATAGTCTCGAATGACTTGAGGGACTTTTGAACGTTGGAAGACATGATGAGCAAGATCTCGATGCGGGCTTAAGGAGGATATTTGCAAGAATTGGCCCTCTACATCATCCACATCGCCAGCAGTGACAATTTGAGCCGAAGGATGTTGCTCTTGCATGCGATCTGTGAATACCGAAGTTCGCTCATTAGGAGATCCCTCATACACAAATTCCTTGTCGCGCAAGCTTTGAGGAAAACCCATTCCTCGGTAAATAACACGGAAGTACTTGGGAACGATTTTGTCGGCCTTGGAAATCGATTCGTATATTGTGGCAATTGCTCGTTGTGTTCTAGCTAACTTAGAGAAATCGAAAACATTCTCTTCGTATTGATATTGCAGTTCTTTGTATGCGGACAGGGCACTACTCCATGCCTCACCCTCTTCAAAGTTTTTGATCATGTCGAAATAAATTCTTTCCTTCCGATCGAAGTGAGATTGCGCAGGGAAATCTGGTTCGTCCAATGGAGGCAGTATTTTTGAAGGATCCCATTGGTATAAGTCGGCATGAAGACGCAATGCAAGTCCGGCTTCAGTGTGGTTTCCAGCATTTGTTTGCAGCTCTGCAAGTTGATGGACGTATCGAATGAAGATATCCTCCTTCTGCATATCTCGAAGAAATTCCATTAATCGTAAGCGATGAATCATATGAGAAGCTTCACCAGTGACGTCCGTACTATTGACCGCAACGAGAAGATCGAGGAATTCATCAGTGGTACCAATGAGGTCTTTTATAGCATTGTAAAGCGGATCATCTGGATTTCGAGACAAGTTATCAAATAAGGTGAATAGCTCATTGATGAACAATTTCTGTAGAATGCTTTCTGTTAAGGGCTTCGATTTGAAGAGCTGATCTAGGCACTCGATAATTCCAGTTTGAATGGCGCTTAAATCTTCACTCAAAGTCCATTCGCTGACAATCATGGTCTGGAGAACTTCCACTGCGACGCGCCTAAGACCTTCATGCACACTCAGACACAACTCAAGGATGGGTCCGACTAGTGCAGGCACATATTGAACTTGGTAACCTCCCATTTTGGCCAATGCGTATTTCTGTCGCTCTTCAGGGGTAGTATCCCAACCAGTGAACTCCCACGTTCGCCTCAGAAGCTCTGCGCCATTCTCACGCACATCACCAGCAATCTTCCATACTGCTCTTCGTTTCTGCTCGGGGAAGGTTTCTAGTGCCAAAGAATCACTGCCGACAAGTTTGAGTAAAGTAGTGAAGAATGCTTTCCACAATTCTGTATTATATTCTTCCGCATCGTCAGGATGGGGCAAGAATCCGTCCAGAAGAATGCCGGCCAAATACTCGAGTGTTTTGAGTGTTGATTTATGGTGGAAGATGCGAATGCTTAACCAGTTTTGCGGAAATGCCTCACATTCTAATATGCTTAGATGAATATTCAAGAGACCCTCGATTAGAGTTGCCATGTCGCCTTGTGCAAGCTCAAGCTGCATACCTGCAGGTAAATTTGAGATGGAAGATAGGACTGCCGAAAGCTCAACAAGTGCTTCATCAAATTCCGCTTTCTCGGCGATAACTTTACTGGGAAAAGGATACGCGGTGGGGAATAGCAACGACAAGCGAGTCTGCGACTTTACTTCGCCTGTACGTAGTGTAAGATATGAATCGACGATTTTAGGTATGTATACAGGAATTTCAGGGCCCAAATTATTCATTTGTATCGCCAAAATTGAACAACAAAGTCGAATTTGCTCCCTCCATTGTTCAGTGACCTCTGTTGTTTTACCCCAATGCGGTAAGATCCACCTAGCCGTGTTCGCAGCAATAGCCTTCATCTGTTCGGGTTGAGTAAATAGATCCAGTCGAGAATAATTAATGATTAAAACAAGTTTATACAATATGAGTTTTCCCTTCACCAATGCACATGAATCCATGAAGTCAATGGCAATATGCAAAATCTGCTCTCTGCTGAGTAAGCCGGTAAGCTCTGGAAGCCAAGTATGAAAATGTTGCACAGCCAATGTTTGACTTCCTACCAAAATGGGTGCCGTGGTTCTCATCATTCCTTCAAGTGCCTTGAAAATTTGGCGGAGTTGGCGGCCAAACCCTGAACTCGAACGAGTAATCCCGATGTCCGCTTCCTTCACTTTCTGCTGCCCTCTCGCATGAGTGATGAATTTTAGGATATGCCGAACTACCTTAAATGTAGCACGTAGTTTCCTCGAGGTTTCTGGATCAGAAGGGCTGGCAAGCAAGCGAGTGAAAGACCTCACGAGACAAGGTGATGCGAATGGGTAATTGAATCGAGTTTCGGCATATTGATCAACTAAAGGGCCGAGATTGAATCGTCGGTCATGTACAATGGAAAGGACTGTAACTAGGGCACTAAAAATGAGGTCTTCGTAATCATCGTTTCCGGTGTGTTCGACGAGTATTCCAAAGATCGCATCGAATACATCGCTAAGTAACTTTACAATCTCAATCTCCGAGACAAAGACTAGTCGTTGTAAAAGTTGCTGCAAATCTCCTGACGGCTGATCTTTCCACTTGAGTATCCGTAGGAGCACTTTGTCCTGTGAGAACTTTGTACTGCACAGGTATGTTTGAATACGAAGAGTCGCGATCGGTCCAGTGACAGCCTCATCTTTCCCACCAGCATTCCATGGCAGGGTGAGATAACCACTTTTACCAGCCGAACTGCCTCGAGGTAACATGGTTGTCTCATCGTATTTGTACAGAAGTAAACAATGGTGCCCGTCTCGCATGAAGGCCTGTTGATCCCAAAGTGGAATGTGGCATATAGCAAGGGGATGATTCGGTGCATCGGCAAGTACCATCACCAGATGGCAATTCGGAACCTCTTGCTGCGGTATAGATAAGCGCAGTGTTTGACTCCATGCATCGCCTCGTTCGGCTGCTACTGACTCCCAAGAACTTTGTCCCTCTGCATTCGATGAAGGGTAAATAGCGCCCTCTAGCCGCTCTCCGCTTGACTTTCTCACTTCCATAGTTACTTGAAGATTTGATCCTTCAAACGACGAGGATACAGGCATCGCACTGCCAACCGATCGTGAAAGAAGAGCTTGTTTGGGAAGAAAGGCGTCATCGATAGTGACATAGATATCTGATCTTGGCTTTGTTGGCGCTCCTGAAAAGCCCATTTTATTCGTCTTCAAGATTCCTGATAGTAATGTTGGAGTAGACTTGATCAGTCCATCTGCGTCCGGGCTGTTGAATGCTTTCAGATATACCTGTAGACGTTCCGTCCTTCGGGACTTTTCATACTGACCGGATTGGCTTGTCATTAAATCACGAATTACCTCTTCCCATCCGTCACTTAGACTTGGTTTCTCATGCCCGGAAGCAGCTGACGGTGCCCATATACTCATGACATGCTCAGCTTCATCTTGATTTTTCATGAGTGAGCTCAATTTCAGAGCTCCCATACCAACGGTCTTCGAGATAGTTTGAGTTAAAATTCCGGGCTTAGTGTCTCCAACATTTCGTGACGAAGAACTTTTATTGGCACCATCTCGACTAGAATGTGATTCGGCGCCGGTCTCGGCTTCAGAGAGAGACGTAAGCTTAGTCGCGTTGGATGGAGTCCTGGTCTTTCCCCACATCAAGCTCCTCCTACCTGCCTTAGATGCAGCGCCAGCAGATGTAGGTTTCTCCCGATCCTTGCTAGAACTGTCCCTAGAGAATGAGTTGCCCCTTGATCCGCCGCGAGAAGGAGGTTTGCCTGCTGAGACTTGTGACGACGATTGCACCTTCACTACAAGATACAACTCGCCTTCCGTAGACGGGAGATCTCCGATGTCAGTGGATGCGAGGTCGGTAAAGAGAGTTCTCATTTGTCCCGATTTTCCTACACTTGCAAGAGAAGCACTAGGAGGTACGTCCACAATATAAGTTTCCGAAAGTGCCACACCTGCCGAACCCGGCTTTTTGGTAGCTAAGAAAAAGGATAGAGTTGTGGATTCCGTAGACACTCCAACAAAAGCCTTCACGTCCAACAAAAGATGGTAGAGTACCAGATTTTCGTTCTGAACCGAAAGTTGTGGTTTTCCATCCAACAAACTCATCATAGATTGAAGTCTAGTGACATCCACTGCCGAATCATCACCTGTGAGAACCCTACCATGGGCAGCAGGATCTCGAACAATAACCTCTCCATTCAACAATTTGTTCCCCCTCACAAGATCCCATACTGTTTTCTCCCTCAATGACTGAAGCTCGTGCTTTGTGCAGACATTATGCAGAATTTGCCTTCTTGAAAGATCCAGAGTTTTGACCAAGGCTGACATCTTATCCAACTTGTGATATTGTCTCGAAAGCAAGAGCTCGTGCAAATTTGTAGAGTGCCATTCTCTTAAACAGGATGCAATTTCGTCCACTAATGGTTCGGAGGCAGATGTTGGTGTCTCGTCTCCAATCTTCAGCATAGGTACTGGAGCTGGTGGCTTTGGTGCGCCAGGTTCTCGTTTCGCAACAATTGAAAATCTGTTTGTATTTCCGTTCATAAAAACCTTGCTCTTCGGTTTCTTCTTCGCAGGTTGTCCGTTTGCGCCGTTGAGATCTGCGGATCGATTGGGCTGATGAATCTGGGCGCCATTGATAGAACTAGAGCTCTTATTTGCCAAAACGCCATTCGTAGATCCGTGCCGATTGACAATGTCTCCATCTTCCGTAGAAACCTGACTTTCACCCTCATCATCTCCTAGAACCTCCCGAACTTCTACGCAACTGGTTGGAAATATTCCAGAGAAGACCCTAGCTTCAAGAGTCTGCCCTTTTATGCTTGTCAAGCCAGCCAGTAGATTGGGCGGAGCAACTAAATATCCTCGAAACCATTGTGAATCTTTCCCACCTTGTTCAATTATGTACAATTCATCCCCAAGCTCAAGTGGAAGATCTGCGGGCGAGGAAGCAACAAATGGGTATGTTGCGACGGCAAATGCGATGCGTGGAAGAGGTTGCCAGGGCATATTATCAACTGCGCATTGGGAAGAATGTGGAATGCGATGGACGGCGCGATGAAGCTAATTAGCAAAGGTATGTCGGCGATAGATGGGAGGAAATCTGCTTCATCAGGAGAATTTTCTTCCTCTTATTTTTTTTGGTTTCGCGTTGTTGATATTTCTTAGTAGAATATTGAAGTATGTACCTTATCGTAGCGGCAGAAGTCAAGGATCAGGAACGAGGAGTCGATAATTTGGTCTAGTGGTAGTGAGGGACTTGAATATGATAGAGTAATAGACTTTAGGATTCAGGTCAAACAGTATCTGAATCTAGTAAATGATCTCGTTGTCAATATCATTAACTTTTTTCTGAAGGTCGGGGTAAGTGTTCTAGGTAAGGTTTGGAAGGGGGTAATCGTTATAGTACTAGGTATATTCAATGTGCGCTCAGACGAAGATTTATTATTATATATTATTATATTTATTAAAATGCAGATAATGCAAATCGGTGATTATTTGGAAATTATATCTTGCTATCTCGAGATACTCGAGGTCATACTCCACTCATCACACTGTTTTGTGTTCAGTGAATTAAGAATTACTTGAGATCTATTTCTATATAGAGCACAAGGCTGAACGATTTGTATTACGAATTTCTACGAATTTTCTTTTTATTTGTTGTCTCGCTATTGATATTATCGTCTATGATTCATAATTGTTCCATATAAACAAAGCTATTATATGATACATCTTTAGAGGGAGAGAGAGGTATGTATGGAAGGACGAAGCTTTCTGTTATTACTCTGGACTGGTCTGAGATCTTGGGATACTAAAAGTGCTTCCCCTGAATATCTACTTGTACATTGTATCATATATACCGTTATTCAAGGCTGTTTATTCGATAGTATCTTCTGGTAACAAGTTTGATAGTACCATTGCAGTTAGGTATACTTCCTGTAGTATACACTCGTTCGTTTGCTTGCTCGTTGCGTTGGTGGTTGGATATTCCGATTCGTTGGATTGCATTTTGTTTGCTGCCCACCCATTGCTACTCTGATCCATTTTTGTACCTTCTACCTACCTAGGTAGGTACTCACTGGATGGTAAACTATACTATCTTCTCAAAGCTATACATCCATAGCCAAGCGTCACAAAAGTGATACATATTCTTGGATGCCCATTCCTTTCTACTTACTATTCGCTTCTTGGGACTCGTATATGGAAATTTACAGAAAGAACAATGAGCGAACATTTTTGGTTGTGCCTTTTAGATACTCACTTTCGTCACATCGGCACACTTTCCCCCTGTTCGGATAACGAATCCAACAACCTAGCAGCTTAGTCGAAAAGCCACTCTCACTAATTTCATGCCGTCCTCTAGCTGCAGGGGAACCACACACAGACTGCAGAAGTAACAAGTTGTCAGGGACGGAGCCCTACTTTCTTAGTACCTGGCCCTCTTTCCTCCACGTGTGTGTAAGACCATAGCTTTGAAGTACAACATATTCTGGAACTGTACAAGAGATTAAGGGACGTTTACAACTGTTCCGAGGAACTTTTGAATTGGGTGGGTAATTAGTCCTCAGCTTTTGGTTGGAGAATATTATCACATCCACCAGAATAAAACTGTGTGGAGGCTAATCATATTGATCAACGCCAGGTTGACCTGGTACGGAAATTTGCAGACCATTCTCGAAGCTGTTCTCCAGCTCGAGTTGGGAATTGGTGTCGATCATGAAAATACATTGTTGAGAATATATCATCTGCGAGATTCATCCCTTGGATAGCTGCACAAACAGACAAACACATTCATCTCTTCCTCAAACTAGTCCCTCGAAATGGAACGAGGCAATGAGGATAGAAACAGAACATCAGGAGGATATAACTAGAAAGGATTTTCACACCCTATTTTGTTGAGAATGCTACGATAGTACAGCAGTTCAGTGTTATGGAGGGGTTTTAGAAAGGCTAATTCCTTGATTAAACAAGATGAATATATTGTACTGGGCGAGTACCTCGCTGTGTAATATTTCCTGCAAGATTCTATGTATGGATTGTCCGCAGGTAAACGGGGACCCCGGAAAACGAAACTCATGTTAAGATGTTCTTGACCATTTCAAAGATCTCTCGGTGTATACCAGGAACTAAATAATAGATGGAAGATTATCATTGACAAGGAGACAAGTTCATGATTACCATTGCAGTTGAAAATCACAAGCACGGAGGGCGTATCATCGGGATAGGTACACCCGACTAACCGAGGTTTCACCGTGAACCTCAACTATTTACTCTCGAGCTCTCTGTTCAGAATAAATTGCACGACTCCACAAGACAGCATTGTTTGTCATACCTTGAATCTTCCATAGATCTCAATAATCACTACCAGCACACCTGATCTATCTGAGTATCATGGCTTCATCCGAGAAAGATGCTGCTACCAAAGCTCGCATCCTCAAACACATGAACGCAGATCATGCTGGTTCTCTGTCCCTCTACTTACAGCATTACTGTCAGCTCTCCAAAAGCGAAGCCTCCAAGCCGAACCTTCTCGATATCTCCCTCTCCTCACTCCGAATCTCTTCCAAGTCCGGTAAAGCTCACACGATTCCCCTTGATCCTCCCATGTCTTCCTACGCCGATGCTCGACCTCGATTTGTTGCTATGGATTCCGAATGTCGTGATGCTCTCAACATCTCCCCATATACCATTACTCGATACGAGCCCCCGAAAATTTTCTTTCATCGATTAGTTTTCGGCTTGTGTTTAATGACGATGGTTATATTTGTTACGAAATCGCACATTGTACCTCATACATTCTTCTACGACAATGTGTTGCCATGGTTTCCAGGCGGCCCAAAAACTTTCTTGTGGATTTCTGATAAGATTGCTATCCCGACTATTGCGATACATGTGGTGGAAGTCATTTGGATGGATAGAAGCAGACTTATGAAGTACAATATCGAGAGGGGAAGTTCTATGTGGTGGAAATGGATGACAAGTTGTTTGATTGAGGGGTATGGAAGTTTTGCCAGGATCGATGCTATGATCAAGCAACAAAAGAAAGAGAAAGAGTCTAAGGGAAATGGTGGACATTGAGATCTTTGGCAGACGACATACCGAACAATTTCACGGAACGGCAAATTCTATGAGCTGTAGGGAGATACTGCGAAAATAACGATGACCAACACAACATGGAACCATGGCCAGAATATGATGAGAACATGTTGATTATTTGAAATGGAAGTAAGCTAGATACCCTTGAAAATTCCACAATCGGCAATGTATTACTTGCCCTTTTACTTACCAGTTTCCATTTTGTCTTTGTTTCAAAGTAACCAACATCAACTATGGCTTTCACAGAAAGTTCATTTTCACCCCTTTGCTTTCTTGGTTTCGGGGAGGATCATATCGATGTTGACCTTTAATCCATGCGTCAAAGCTATGAGAGGCGTTATCTCTGCCTAATGTTATATCAATGTCTGATACCCACCTCCGCAAAAACTTCTTTAACCGTGCGAGCAAACCCCCAAAAGCATGTAACAACCATCCTACCAACCAACAGATCCATGTAGGTTACAGATATCTTCATCTCCCGTTATCACGGTCGGTGATAGCCATGATTGCCTAAGTTATGGTTGAATTAGGATTCAATGCGGCTCTTTCATGGTTGGCGTTAAGCTCAGCCTCCGTTTCGCGCTTCCAACAAATGAGAGATATTCTGGCTTCCTGAGGCTGTTGGAAATACTTAGAATTGACCTTCTTAAATGATATTAGAATCAACGTGTTTGGTGTAGATTCGCTGGTTTGCGATTATTTTCCTACTTTGTATTTTCAGGTATTTGAAGTCTGGTACTTTCTTCTCAGTCGCTGTTGATATTTGCGATTTGTTTTTCTGCTCGTAGATCTCTTGTCATTAGACTGCATTTGCTTCATTGTGATTGTTAAATTTCATTCACTTAATTCATTCATTTTATTTCTCTATATTTTCTCCATACCAATCATACCAATCATCACTTTTATACATGTCTTCGCTCCTTACGACCCTCTTCCGTAGATCCCACTCCAACTACCATCCCAACTCCTCTTCGACATCCATATCTACCTCTTCAAAAATGGGTTCATGCCTCTCCCTGTCCTCAGGCCCCTCTCCAAAGAATACCACCTTCACATCCACAGCCTTTGGGTGCTCAGCATACGTACAAATTGAAAAATAGGACGAGGTCAAGAGATCGTTACTGGTAAACGAAGAAGACTATTATTCGGATGAAGAAGATGTGGGGTTTATGGATGTTCCGCCTAGGAAATATAGATTGAACAGGGGAAGATTGCAGATGCAAGAACATGAGAAGATGGAGAGTGATGACCCATCACATGATGATGTTCTCTTGAACAAGACACTCCCTCCTTCTCCGGAAGAAGGAGACGAGCCGCCTTTCGAAGGTATGATTAAGGTGTGGAGTTCGGAGGGAGAGGGAAGATGGATGTGGCCAAGGGGAATGGGTGTTCCGGTGGTGGTTAGTGATGATTATAGGAAGTGGAGAGAACAGAGAGATGAGAGGGTTGGGGGATTGAGATCTTAAGTTGAATTTAGGTTTGCGGTTCAGGAGTTGGGTTTGAAGACACAAAAGGGTTCTGGTGCACGGGGCATTAATTGTCTAATTTGGCTTCAGCGTTTAGGAGGTAGGCTAATTTTTCACTCTGGGATTATTCGAGATTATATTACATGCAAATTTTAGTTGTTGTGGTTTTGGTTCTAGAGCGTATATTATCATCTATCTCATGTTGCTCGAAACAGTTTATTTCCTTTTCTGAGTTCTGTTCGCTCGAAATCACTGGTGGTGAAGAATGAATGCAGCAACTGTGCTTATCTCGCACTAAAGTTTGTGAGAAGCGGTATATTCACCTTGCGTGTGTTCGTGATCACAACATGAATGAGAATGTGCTCTTGTTTACGAAGATTACAAATCGCGACCTCTAGCTAGGTAGTGCCCACACTTATACGGGAAGGATTATTCTGGAAAAGAATCGCGATCGTGATCGGGGAGCGTGGAGCATTGATCTCCGGGTTATAATCTCTTTGGGCCTCTTCCATACTACACCAATCATGCTATCAATTCCTCAAACCACTCAAACCAAGATACGTCATAATGGAATGATTCTTAGGGTCTACATGCGGACAACAAAATATGAACGCAGATCAAGCGCGCGGTAATATAGGGTCAATCATTACGTGGGTCTCGGGCCGGACTCGACCAAGAGATGCCGGCCAGATGTGGCTGATGATGGCCAACCGACTCTTCTCGTGAATTTCTGTAGGAACGCCGAGAATTTAAGGATGAAATAAAGTAACTTTTTACGTTCAGTATGGTCGGTCCTCATGACATCGTCCCAAGGGGAAAATCCTCGGACCTCGAGAAATGGCGGTGCAGTGGTTGTCTTCCTTGTTGGTGTTATTAGATATCTGGGCTTGCTGGGCTATGGGTTTAAGGGTTATGAAACCTTATTGAACAAGTTTATATTTTCTCGGAGTTCTGGTGAAATATCCTAGGATTTCCTTATATTGTTCGCTAAAATGCCTCCACATGGGTCCCGCGAATCATCCAAAACGCGTTCTCTACCACGGGACGGTCCCTCTTACGGTCAGCGATCAGCGAATGTCTCGAGAAATGTTAGCCTTGAACGAGTAAGTCTCGTCAAAGAGTATGGACACAGCATTGATCCAAGCTACCGCAGACCTGTGTCATCAAGTCCTTCGAAAAGTCGATATCATAGTGATAGTGAGGGAAGTCAGGACGGATATGGTACCGATAGAAGTGCGGAATCTAGGGGTAGAAGTAAGGGAAGTAAGAGTGGTTCTGGTTCTGATGGTACTAGAAGCAGAACAAGGAATGATTTGCATAGTAACTCGGACTCGGCAAAACGTTCAGGTCGGGCTCAGAGTCAGAAACCACGATCATCTTCACAAGCGTCAACTCGTTCTAAGAGAGCTGAATCGCCAGAGCGGATATATCTTTTTAAAGATGATCCTTACGGTGGGCTTGCCCCGGAAGGCCACAAAGTATCACTATATGATGATGATGGATACCTTACTGATCACGGACAAAAAGCTCGATCAAAAAGTCGTAAAAAAAACTCTGAGAGGGATAGAAGTACAAAAGCCCACAAAGCCATCAGCGCGATATCAGTACCATTTGACGGGGATAAATATTTGAAAGGTCAGCTGGCTGATCCTCAAGCCGAAGCAAAATCGGTGACGATCGAGCGTAAGTTATTTCCAATCTCTGATCACAAAAACAGATGTTCAAGCATCTAACATTCATACAGAGACAGCTCATGACGTTAAAGGTCAGGCAGCACAATTAGATATGTGTAGTGATTCGGAGGAGGAACTAGTAAATTCTCAGTCTCATCGAAGTGGATCCAAACCGACTGCGAATCCGAATAACCGAGTACAACTCCGGGATACTAAGGTGCCATCACGAGGGGCAAATTCGAGAGAACATGCGAATCAGCAACCACGATACCATGGAAATGAGAATTCAAAGGAACCAAGAAGAGAATACAGTTTTGACACTATCAGAAAATCTGCAGATGCAAAGCAAACGCAAGGTAGACCGTGGGAAGTTATTGGTGAAAGAAATAGCACGAGAAACCAAAGCTCTCAAGCTAATACAAAAAGAGGTCCAGTAAATGAACCGCCGCTGAAATTTGGTGAGTTCTATAAAGATTGGAGTGGAAAGCAGAACCGTCCAGCTAGTACACAAGAAGGGTCAGTAAATGAACAGCAGTCGAACTCTGATCGTTACTATGCAAATAATAAGAGAAATCCAAGCCTAGCAAGCGATACACGTAGAAATCATTCACAATACTCAGAGCGATACACTTCACCAGATGACTTTTTCGATAGAGTCGCTGGCCGACCACAGGAGAAAAAGAAGGAGAAGAGTTCATTGAAGAAGATCGGAAAGGTTTTTGGCTTGGGTCGTAAGAAACAATCTGACGGAGATAGAGTGTAAGTTTGAGCAGATCTTGGATATTCTGTACTCTTTTTTCATTTCGAGAGACTGTCAGGGGATCTTGACACTTTTATCATTATTTTACTTTTCGTTGTTGGGTTTGTTATTGTAAGCTTGTCTGGTTGATACGGTATGCTTTGAGCGATTGGGGATCTGTTAGTGTAGTTGATATATTTGATTCATTTTTCATAAATTGATTATTGGGCTTATTATAAGATCTTACTTTTTCCTACCTTATATTGAAGCTTTATGCCTTCTATTAGCTTTGTGCCTTCTATTCTATGATGCAAACATTTTCAGAGTGAGTAGATAAAAATCTTGATCGGTGTTCGTTGTCCTGTTTCATAATGTACAGAGTCCAACAAATTACTCAAGTAATACAAACTGATGAGTCGCAGGTACACACTACACTATTACTGAAGACATCCTCGCTTGTGCGATAGGAGAACATGACAAGCTTCCCGTACACAGAATATAGAGAAGACGATTCTTCCAAGTAAAAAGATCTTGTATGAACGTTGATTACATTCAACATAGTGAATAGCTTCAATTCATTAGCTACTGTATTACCAGCCTTAAGCGAAAGCAAAAGAGACTAGCTCTTTCAATAGGTCTATATAAGACCTATTACTTCCTGTATATAGCTAGTTTTTTAGATAGAATATAATATAGACATTTAGAACCTATAAATACATGAGTGCTATATCTTCTGTATTCTTCTCAAACCAATACTAATTAGTAATATCACAAATTATTTAATTAATTACTTGAAAAACCTTTTTACCCTAAAAATCTTTAACTCTTTTTATTGTTAATACTATAACAACTCAGAGAAATCCTTTCAATACTAGTTTTAAATAAGCTAGAAAATAATTTGATCAATTACCAAATGCTTTCAATAATACTAATATTAATCAGCTACAAAACGAGAAATACAACCCCCCTGTTTCCTCTATATTCAATAAAGGCAAAATGGCTTTGGATAATAGTACTCCCTATAATCCACTTAAGAAACTCAAGGATCCAATTAATCTATTCCTTATTAATAAAACTCAGAATTATATTTTCCTAGAAGATCTTTTTATAATAAAAAAGTTTTATAAGAGATTTTCATTTAGAGTTGTAAATTATAGATATGCTGATGAATATTTTCAATTCAAAAATGCTGAATATATTAATATAAAAGTTATTAATGTATCCCTTCAAGATATAGTTGTATATAATTTCAAGAATTTCAATAAGCTAGCTTTCGATATTATTAAGAGATTAATATTTCATCAATTCCAAAAGATTTTATGATATTATTGTTGGTTTGAGAAGGATACGGAAGACGTAGCACCCACGTATTCGTAGGTCCTAAATGTCTATATTGTATTCTGTCTAAAGAGCTAGCTATTTACAGAAAGTAGTAGGCCTTATATATGTACTACTGAAAGAGCTAGTCTCTTTCGCATTCGCTTATTTCCCTTTGATACAGTAGCCATTGTATTGAAGTCATTCCTTTGAAGTGAATACCCTTGTTCA